>BGPR01000866.1:255041-330199 GCA_013235015.1 Araneus ventricosus
ATCTGTCAAAGATCCTGCCCGAAGGTGTATGGTATACTTTATGAGTAGAACAGAACTTTTAATTTTTGCTTTGTTGTTAGCTGTATTCTTTGTTTTCTCTTCCCTTAGTTTTCATTTGGCATATCTCGATCAACAAATGAAAAAGATGTTGATCTTTTAAAATTGGCATTTCATAATTTTGGAGCTGGTTTGATTATGAGAACATTTGATATGACAGCTGATATATATTTAGGAGGAATTGCTCTTCATAACTCAGAATTCACTAGTAAGTATAATTACATTTTTTTTATTACAAATATATTTTCTAGCTACTGACATTCAGTACATTTAAATGTGGAGTTACTTCTGAATCTCTGCATACTTGCACTGTTTTTGTGGAAAAAGGTTTTATTGTTAAAGGATTTCAAGTAATCAGCTCTAATATTGTACATATTGAGTGTTGATTGGTATATCTGCTTTAATTAAATTGATTGGTATATCTGCTTTAATAATCTAAATATTCTGTACAGTTCATATAATTCTTAAGATGTCCAGTTTTCAATGTGTGTTCCCATATAAATTATTTGATCAATCTTTGGTGAATTATTGATAACTTTTGTTTGCTAGGTATAAAATTATAGAGGTAGATTTTTTTAAAGTTTTTTGTTTTAAATTTTTTTTTTATCGGAAATGTGCATTTTTTCATTGAGGTTGAGGCATTAATTTGATTGAACCAAGCATTTGATATTTTAAAGCATATCCACTTTGATAAATCCTGATCTTCTAAAAAAGTTTAAAAAAAATTATAAGACTTATCGAACATCAAGAAATTTATAATTTTGTGGATCATGGATTATTCCATGCCACATTACATATTTTAAATACTATTAGTTAATTTTTATTAAATTTTACTAAAAAATCATTAATGTTGAATTCAGCATTTAACCCTCTGACTACTCAATTTTTTAACGAAGTCGCTTTAAAAATTGTATATTTTTTTGTTAGATATTTGATATCTACATGTATTAGGTGAACTTGACGCAAATATATGAAATTTAGTGGGTAATTAATCCTATCTTGATCAAAAACACAATTAAAAGTAAATACTGCATAAAATGCATTATTGAACTGTTAAAATTGAAACATCAGGATTCGCTTAATATAGAGGTAACAAATGCATGCTCGTGGATATCCGTGGAATGAGCAAATTTTGCTACATATGTTGCCCATGGAAATCGCAGGATAAGCAGTCACGAGGGTTAATGTAATACATTTAATTATTGGGCAATGCAACAAAATGTCACAAATCTTTTAAAAATATTTTTAGTAGTGAAAAAATGTTTGTATAATTTTAAAGTGATATTACCATCTTTCTGTACAGAACATATTTTAACTGAAATATGTTCTATTACCGAATGTTTCATTGTTTTGTTTAATTTACAGCCCCTAAAGGAGAACCTTTAACGATGATTTCATCTGTTACAAAAGATTCTGACGAACCTTTATTTTCATTGAGTTACTTATCTGTAAGTTGAAAAATTTTGGAATAATTATAAAGATTTGCTTTTGTCTAATCTCTTGTAAATATATTTGTTTTGCATTTTCTGAAGAATATTTTGAACTCATTTGTGTATTGCTTAATTGAATTGAATTACATATTTCTGTTTAGTGTTTGTTTAAAATAATATCAATAGCAAACTTTTATTTGCTTTTTAAAATTCAGAATAATGAATCTGTTATTTTTACTGCATATTATTTTTATTATTTATGAACCAATTCAGTTTGATATGTGTGAACAGTTATGATATGTTTTTAAAAGTTTATATGTTTTTGTACTGACAATCCAGTTAAAAAAGGCTATAACTAGAATGTTTAAGTGTATAGATATTGGAATTTGAAAGTTTTTTTGCCCTTAAAAGCCAGTTTTATATCACACTATTTTGAACCTTATATGCTTTTCCCCCCCCCCCTTTCTGTTTTGTAGAAGGTAATGGAGTTCACTGTCTTTCTGAGAATAAGTAATATACAATCATACTTTACTGTTCCTTTTTTGGGGGGCTATTGATATGGAATTAACAGATTTAAATTTTTCAATTATCTTTTATATTCTTTAATTTTTTAATATGTTATTACATTTTCAGGTAAATAAAAAAGCCCCAGATTTTGAAACATTACATGATTCCACTTTACAAACCATTTCTGCAAAATTCAGATCTATAGATTTTATTCTTCACCAAGAAGCCATTTTAAGCATGATGGATTTTGCAAATTCTATTTTATCTAACATGCAACCAATGGCAGATAAGCCTGCTGCAATAGTAGCTCCAAATGAACAGAATTTGATAAAAAAGAGAACAGCAAGTGAAGAGAAATCAGCACAAAGATCATCAGGTATTGTATTTCAAAGTATACAGAACATTTTTGTTTGAATTTGTGAGCTTAATATTACTTTTGTTAGTCGATTCATCTTGAGTTTATGATTAATGGAGTTTTTATGTTGAGTTTTTATTTACGGAGTTTTTTAACTGTTAATGATGTTGTTGCACGTGATGTTTAATTATCCAAGTAACTAGTTATTTTGATCTGATAATTTCAACTTTCATAAGTGGGCTTTGAAAGAGAATAAACACCCTACTATTTTTATATGTAATTGAATTTAGAAGCTTAAGAATTTTTTTTTTACTCTTGGAGTTTTACGGGAATCTACAGATAAAAATGAATTGTTTGTTTTGGATCATGAACATGAAGGATGGAAAAAATCAGTTTAGTTGCTTGGAGGGTAAAAAAATTTGCATTTTCTGTACATTTTTTATAAATATTTCTGTACATATTTGATGTATATTTTTGGATGTGGCAAGTTTATAGTGTGAACTTTTTCTTTCTGTCACCTCTATTTTTTTAAAAAGTGATTTGATAGCCTACTGCATATTTACTGAAAATTGTGCATTCTGTGTTTTTATTTACAGCCTTAAAGAAGAAAACTGTTTCTCAAATTATTGATTTGAAGTTGAATGCTGCATTAGAATCAATACGAGTTGTTGTTTGTAACAAAATATACGATTTGACAGATATAAGAATAAAAGGTATCTATTACATTTCTTTTTAATCTGAAACTTAGTTCATTTGCATACATTTGCTTTAAACTTTCATTTAAACTCTTATAGGAATGAATGCATCGGTTACAATGCAGAAGTCAAAAACTTGTGTCTCTGCTTCTCTTAAAGATGTCATTGTCTCAGATCCATCTGAAGGAGCTTTGTATCCTCAGGTAATGAAAAAATTCATCAGGAAATTGATTAGGTATCTGTTTAACTTTTGTTATAAAACATATTTGGTTCATTCAACTGAAAAACTGACTTCTGAAAAGCTTTTGAAGATTATTAATTACTTCTGCCGACTAATTTGGTTCTTTAATTTGCAATATGTGTTAATGCCATTTCCCTTACGCCACTGAGTGACAAAATAATAGGTGATAAATTTTGCTGATTAAAATTTTTAAAACACTGACACTTCCATTTTATGTGCATGTATAGTTATTAATAGATTTTGTTACGTATGCAATATTAAAGCATAATTCTTTATTTGGATATCACATATAAATTTAGATTACTTTGAGGGAGTTTTAATTTTGTCAAATTATTACATATGCAAGAAAAGCAAAGTTTTTATTATTTGACTGTTCCAAGTATTACTGTTTTAAAAGTGTGCATTAAAAAACATAATCTTTTTATTCCCTTATAAGTTATTTCCCCCCCCCTTTATTGTTCTCAGTTATTTTTAAGAAAATTTATTAATAATTATTACTGGTTTTATATTTTTAAATTTTGTTAAAGTGTTAAATATATGTATGATTAAAATATTCGTTACAGATTATAACAACTGTTGCTGGGGAAGTACTGGATGTGAAATTTACCATGTTCAACAATGCTACTGAAGATGAAAATTACTTTGATATGTCTGCAGTGGATATGAGTGTTTCTGTCAGCTTTGGAAGAATGAGAATAATATTTTTGAACAAGTTTGTTTCATCCCTGTTGGTAAGAGTTGTTTAAATTTAGAAAAAGTAAAAAAAAAAAAAAAATGCATCTGTGTAATATTTGAAGTCTTTTGCATTGTGAAAATTTTGATAAGGTTCTTTTCCATATTTCTTTTCCGTGCCATTGACATGCAATATTTTTCGTTACTTTTTTAAAAATCGCTTTCATTTTTAAATTAAAGATATATTGAGATTTCTTTTTTACATTTTTGAAGAACCTGTATTCACCTTCCTTTTTATTCTCTTCATTTTTTTTCTATTTTAATTGCTGTAATTTAAGAGATCAAATCTTGTTAATATGTGGTTTAATGTTGGCTTCTTTTCAAAAATTAAATTTTTTCAAAACAAGTTTGTTGTTTATTTGTGTTAGTGTTTTAAATAATTCTCTTTTATTCTATCTTTTCTGTTTATGTATAAAAATATAACCATATTGAAAGATTAGAAGTGAGAAAATATTTTTTTAAAATTCTTTTTCTTAGAAAGCGTTAAGTCAGGTTTCATTTTGGATTCATATAATTTTTGAGCATGAATTGTATAGACTGCATATAATACTTATTATTGTTATTTGATGAAAACAACATAGAAAATGCTGTTTTCAATAGAATTAAGTTTTGATCATTTGGTTATACATTATTTTTCCGTGTAAAACTATAATTTTCATTTTTATTTGCAGCTATTAATAATGAGAGACAATTGATCTATTTTATTTGTTTGAAATTCACATGAAAAGTTTATAAGCAACATAAATGCCCAATTTTGTTTTGTATTATGTATTATAGCTTTTATTTTTCATATGTAGTTCTTCTTGGACCACTTTCAAGCTGCAAAAGATAAGGTAGCAGAAGCAAGTGCAGCTGCAGCTGAAATTGCAAAGCAAAATATGGAAGAAGTGTATGATAAATCAGTACGAATATTGCTAAATATTGTTATTGAAGCTCCTGTAATTATCACTCCCCAGAATTCACTATCAGATAATGCAATAGTTGCTGATCTTGGAGTTTTAAAGATACTGAATAAATTTACACTTGGGGAAAAGAGGAATGAACTTGGCATGCCAGCAATATTTGAGAAAATGAATCTGCATTTGACAAATCTTCAGCTTTTCAGGTATTTTTGATAATGAAACATAGTGCGTCTTAATTATTTCCTGAAATTCTGTGTCTTATTTTTTTCCCTTGCTTAATGGCAGATTATTTTGATAGAAAAATGAATATATATTTTTAAAATTTAATGCAAATGTTTTTAAGAATATATAAAAAAAAATAATATCAATACAGCTAACTTATTATGTATATAAATTTTTACTTGTCTTCGAAACCTTTATTTGTGTTATTTTTTGCATATAGTCTCTTTTCACATTCTGCTATGAATTTTTCTTTCATTCTAGTTAATAAATAATAAGAGTATCTAGAAAATAAGTTTGTAACATTAGTCAATAGTTTTTTAAATGTACTTCTTTGTATCCAAGCAATTTTTTGATCACAGGATTCTGTTTTTATTCATAGAAATTTTTTACTTTTGTTAAAATCCATTCTAATTTTTATTTAGGGCCATTGTGAAACCAGATACTGGAAATGTTACTGCAGAATGTTTGATACTAGAACCTGTGAGTTTCATTCTGAACATTATTCGAAATCATTCATTTGGTTGGCATACTGAACAGCCAGAAATGCATATATCTGGAGAACTTCTTGCTGTTAAAGTAAGTAATTTAATTTCTACTCTTGTTTAGTATTTTGTAAAATCTTTTGTGGTTACAATGACTTGCAATGTGAACAACTTCAGTAAAATGGCAGACTTATTAAAACAAATGTAGATATATTTACAAGAAGGAGCACTAGAATGGTTCATTGGATGTCTCAAAGGGCCTTATACAAACTTTGTGTTGGTCCATCAGATCTTGATAAACAGTTTTTGCGTATGAAGTTGTATCAAGCAATACAACCATATCATTCCTACAGCAACATGAGTAATACACAAAGACTGGAGAAGAGCCTTGGTGGTCCAGTGGTAAGGTCTTGGCTTTGGGGCCGGAGGGTTCCAGGTTTGAAACCAAATTCCATTGTGTATTGGGCCTGTTGCATTTTAAATCATATGAAGGAGGTCAAAGTCCCCCTCGTTGGTGTGGTGTGGAAATTTGGTGGGGGGTGCCAGCTCAGGTGTCGTCCTCATCATCTGACTGCGGTTCAAAATTATGAGGTCCATCCCGAAATAACCCTTGTGTTGCTTCAAAATGGGACATAATATAACTATGGAGGTAAAATATTAACTAAGAATGGAGATAAATAGCTGTGTTTAACATGAATGTATTAGCACGCAAAGCACAACAATTAACACTAGGAAAAATCACCATTACATTACAAAGTTCAAAATTCTTTGCGTCCCCCCCCATATAGCAGACTTTACAAAGCTGTGACAACACTGCTTCTTTTCTGTGTGCGCCTTTCATCTTGCACCTATGCTAAAACAGGAATAATTTAAAAGCTTTTGTGCATCATCTTTAGAACTCTCTTTTTACTCATCTGTGAAATGCCGACATCCTGAGTTTGATTATTTACTTTAACTTTGTTTTAAATCTTTTATGTTTTATTAAATTTTATTTTGTTTACAACATATCAGTTTTTATAATAACTAGAGTCCTGCACAAGCTTGTTGGATACATAATAGTTGTGGAAAATAACAAGTAGTTATCAGATTCAAGAGTTGATTGCAATATAGGATTTAACACAAGCTACTCCACAAAGCTGCATGGATTTTTATACTGATTAAAAACTGGACCAGATTGATTGGAAGATATGCTGCCTCTTCTGCTTTCCTTTCAATCAAGTGAACCTCTAATGCCATAGGTCTTAATGAGACTTAATGCTTCCCTACAGGAAGAAATCTTTGGGGTTTGAGGTCTAGCAGGTGGTTGGTTGCTTGGGAGATATTCTTGGCACATATGTATTGTAGCTCATCCATTGCTATCTATGGCTTCATATATGTAATGCATATCCACCATCTCCCAGGGTTCCCATGGTCCTTGAAAACTCCTTGAATTTTATTTGCTGTACTTGGGGCCCTGGAAAAGTCTTTGATTTTTCGTTGGGTTCTTGAAAAGTCCGGAAAGGTACTTGATTTTTTTGTTGGGTTCTTGAAAAGTCCATGAAAAATTCGAAATGTACTCTTTCTTGAGAATTCCACCACCGGAAAAAAGGTGTTGCTATGGGAACACTGTCAGTCACAATTCTTTTCTCTAGTTTGGAGGAAGAGGGAGGGGTGGCAAAAAAGGGTGTTGCTATTTTAATTCTGTCAATCACCAATCTTTCCTCTCTGTTTAGTTTGGCGGGAGGGTGGGGCTGGCAAAAAAGGATAGGGTTTCGCTATGACCCATGATTCCTTGAGATCCGGAAAAAAAAAAGGAAATTTATTCGAAAACTGGAATTTTTCAAAAATTTTGATAATTCTTATCATTTGAGATAATATTCACTGGTCTTTTCTTGTAAGCGGAGTAAAGCATTAATGGTTACCAATGAAAACGGGTCATTTGCTGACAATCGGAAACTGAGACCATCCGCATTTCTGCACATGTGCCAGGCAGCGGGATGTTTACATTTAAATTTCTGTGGAACCGAAATTTAGTCTATGAACAGGATCGCGTTCCCCTTTGTTAGTTAAATTAGATACTCAGTTAATAGATATAAGTTGTACTCAAATGTGGAAGACACACAGGAATTTGGCTTCATGCCAAAGAGATTCAGGCAATTTGTGAGATTGTAAATTTTCCTTCAACTGTCAAAAAAAAAGAAAAAAAAATTAGCATCCACACCGGATATTGTTTGCTTCTTTGATGATTTAATATCGAATAGGAGTTATAACCAGAATTAATTCATTTTTCCATTTCAAAGAGATCTTTTTGGTGAATTATTGCAATACCTGACCTTATTATTAATATTTTATGTCCCACATTTTTTTTTTAATTGTGTGTATTCCTTTTTTTTTTTTCCTGTTATGAATAGGGATCATTTTAATAAATTATGGGATCTTCAAAGTATTGGACCAAAAATTATCTATTATAAATAAACTCTTTTCTATAATAGATAATTACTTATCTCTTTTTTTTTTCAGTATGTATGTATGTATGTATGCATGCATGTTCGGTTTTTGTTCTTTATGCACTCCCAAACTATTTGACTTAAAATTAAATTTGGTAAAGTGATGGATTAGTGCAAGAGGAGCTCACGCCTTACATTTAAAAAAAAAATTGAATTAGATTTTTATTTATTTAATTTTAAGTAGTAAATTCCAGAGTTTTTTGTCCATATTTGCGAATTTTCTTTTTCCCCCCATCTTTATTTTTACACATGTGAGAAGAAAAGTTATCCTTCCAGTATTTTAATTTACTAATTCTTGTATTTTTCTCTCTTTTTTTTGTCTTTTGATATTTTGTTTCTCTTTGAGCCATATTGAAAAAAGTTGGTTGGAATCAAAAGTAAAAATGTTTTTTTTCTATAATGAAGAAATATTATGCTTCTGTGTTTTAATATATAAACATTGGAAAAAATCGTTATCTTGCATTTTTTCTTGTATTTTTTTTTTTTTTTTTGTCTTTTAATGTTTTTTTGCAATGGATATTAAGGACCAATGGTAATGGTTTTACCGTCATCGTTAATGTCATAAAGGCCCCTTTGAAGAAATGGATTCTAAAATGGAAGGGGTTGGTTCCATATTGCCGAAGATCGAGATGCAAACCTTTTTGAGTGACACTTGCAGATTTTCAACAAATGTTCGGTCTTTTTCTGTCATTTTGAGTTGTTTCTATGAGGGCTACTAGTATGAGTCACACAGGAAAAGGGAGGCCTTCCCCTTTGAAAATTCTGCAACATGTTTTCCAAACACAAAAATTATGGAAGTGTGCAAAATATATTATGTAATGAGTAATAATTTAATTAAGATAACTAACAAGTTTAAAAATTAATTTTAGGCTACATATTTCTTGAGTGTTAGTTATTTTCAAAAAGTTTTTGTTCCTGTTTGGGAAAAATCCTACGAGCACCTATAGTAATAAGTTTTTACTTATATTAATTCTTTTTAATAAAACTTTTTCTTTTTCAACATTCATAGAGGATTAATAAAAGTGGTTAGATTACTAAAATTGAACATGAAAGACAAGGGATGCCAGATTATACAGTTTTTTTACTCTTCATTATGGCAAATAGTTGGGTAAATTTTTGTACTCCGTTCACACAAACTGGCTATTCAGTTAGTAGATAAATAAATATATGGCAAAAATTTTAATGGGTCATCATAATTGTGAGTCATGCATCACACTGAACTGCATTGCATTGGTTTCTGCACTGCAGAAGTCTGCAGTCAAACTAGCTGAAAAGGCTGAGAAAAGTAGAGATTTTCAATCTATTGCAGAATCGAATAGTTTTAAGAAAATGGCCAAAGAAAGGGCTAATGAAGTCAAAATGATCAGTGAAAAAATTGAGGCTTTAACAGAGCAACTGAAAATGTAAATTTAAAGTATTTTGAAGTTTATTTATTTAAATGTAAATAAAGGTTTGTTGATTTGTACCTGTCTCTTGCTTTTTTTCCCCCCTTCATTCCCAAGCAATGGTCAAAAGTAAGAATACAGGTTCTTGTGTTGCTAACAATTTTTTAATGAATTTTGTTTCAGCTAATGTGTTTGTGAAGTGAGCTACTAAAGTAATGCTTAGTAATAGTTTGTGTAAAATTAGCATCTAGTAGTAGATCATCCTTACTATAGCTAACAGTAAGGGTGATTGAATTGTGATCTTGCAACTCACTTTGCACTGTAGATTTTGGTTTACTAACTGCAAGGTGAGCAAAACGTGCCTTTGATACTCCTCTCTTAAGCATCTAAAATTCGTAAGTAAGAAAGTGATGGCGCATTTGAACGTTAAAGTTGAAAATATTTTATTTAAATTTGTCCTTTGCATTTTTGTGTCCTAAAATATGTAATTTTATGGTCCTTGAATTTTTCCTTGTCTGAGATAAACTGCTTCATGCTGTCTGACAAGCCTGTGAATAATGCCCTCTAAGCAGCTGCTGGTTTTATTTTCAAACAGAGTTTCCTGTGCAAAAATTATTTTTCGTTAGCCAGACAAGTCAATAATTAAAGTTTGTAGGTGTTTTTTTGAGAGACGCCCTGTATAATGCTCAAATATGTCATGAGTATTCAATAAAAGTAATCCTTTGAATCACAAATGGGGAGGTGCAGCTGGAACATTTGTACCAATTAATTGAAAACTTCGTAAGTAATTTTAGTACACAATTAAAAACTGACACTAACAGTAGAGCCAGTTTTTTTCTGGTATTTGCCTTGTAACCTCTGTATTAGTTCCTGAAATATTGGTGCTCTTGTTTCTTTCTGTTTTTAAAGGAAACGAAATAATAGTGAACTTTCTATGCCTTTTTTGACAAATTTGATGGGAAACTGTGAACAAGTCATTAAATGAGTGATAACCTTCACATTAGCTCCTGTAGTATTTTAAACATTAGTTTTTAGAGTCAAGAGTGAAAAAAAAATTGATAAGCATGTATGTATAATCAGTCGTTTGCAGTAAGGTAACAAATAATTAATTTAAAGACTATTTTAAGTAAGCAACAGTAGAGTTCTCAGTTTCTTGGATCAAAGTAAACTTCTTTCATTCTAAATTATGCCCAATTATTATCTCTTTTGATCATCTTATATAAAAAAGAAGTGTATTTTATGATTTAATGATTCATTGAATAAATTAAGTGATTTCATTCCAAATTTTCAGTAAATAAAAATTAATCAACTTGTTTCTTGATTGTTTCTGTAGGTTACTTTAAGCCAAGATGATTATAACACAGTTATGAGTGTACTTAGTGAAAACTTAGCAGAGACTGGAGCTGAAACGCAGTCTACTACTGTTACAGTTCCATCTGAACCATCTGTTGAAAACAAAACACATACAACATCAGGTAAAGTCTATATTCTAATAGTTCATTTTATGTTGTTTTTGTCTAAACTTTTATTGAAAATATGCATGATCATTTCGCATAAACTCGATTCATATCCATTTTAGTTCATTGGCCCTTTAAAGTTTAGATAGTTAACATAAATATTTTATAAATATTTCACTTTAGTGGACAACATGACAGTTTTTTGTAATATTTTGTGTAGACATTTAAGGGAGTTTGGGAGTTATCTATTGATGCTTTCCAACTGTTTAACTTAGAAGTAGGCTTGTTCTGTAAGCAGAAAGTTTTCAAATTTTATTGCAAGTGGGTTTATTGTACTATTTTAGCATGTGCGATGTTAAATCTGTATTAGGAATCTGTTACAAGCTAATTTTTTTTTTTTTGTAAAGATATATAAATTTACATTTTCCCTTTTTCATAGTCTTAAATACAAGTTTCCTTTCCAAATTTATTAAAAATTGCTCATTGGATAATCTGTTATCCTTCAGATGGTAAATTGCATGTATAACTGGTTACAGTATTATTTCAAGATTAAAATGTCTGCACATATTTTTTCTATTTACTTGAATTTTTATCAGCAAGACTGAATTATATATAATACTGATTTCTAGTGTCTTATTTTTGTTGCTGCATTTAGTAAGTCACTTGGTCTGAGCATGATTAAGTTTATTTCCAATATTTTGTGAAATTTGATTTTTAAATCACAAATTGATAATGGTGATTTGCATTCAATTGAATATCTTGGATATCAGTGGTTTTTTTTTCCATTATATTTCATAAAATAAATATTGTATTTGATGACATGCTTCAATAAACTTGCAACATTATGAAAAATTTTATCTTAAAAAAATTAATATTTTTTGCAATGAATTGTTTAAAAGGGTTTTCTCATGCCTTAAATGCAATATAATAAACAACATATTTGTTTTTTTAAATTTAGTTACTCGTGCAAATGAGAAGAGCACTGTTGCTTCTGATATTCTAGTTGCAAAAGTTCACCCAAGATTTAAATTTGATTTTGTCCTACAAAGTGTTTTAATTTCTCTGTGCTATGGAGAAACACCTTTGGTAAGTAGTTCTTTTATGTAATTAAGCATATAAGTTTTGTATTCCCATGATTTATGTCAATCCACATCGATTTTGTTAAATATTTTTTTCCTCTATAATTTTTCTCTTAAAATCATGTGGTTTCTAGTAAAATAGGTTTGATATATATCCTAATGGAGTATATATGTTTGTTGTTGTAGAAATATTTATTTTTAAGAAATTTTAATACTTTATTTCAACTATATATCTCCAGAATTATCTTCCTTTTAAATAAATTATTTTCAGTTCCAATGCTGTTACGTGTTGTCCACTTTTTTCTTTTTAGTATGAAATATGAAATAGTAGCAGATTACCTGACATTGCCTGGTCATTTTCTTATCAAAACCTTGTGATGGAGAGAAAAAGGAAATTTTTTAAAAAAACTGCGAGTACTTTGTTATATATGTGGTTTATAAACCACACCTACTACCAAAGGGTTAACTATAGTAAAGAAGGGGTAATCTAATTACATAGTGAATGTCAAACAGAAGCATGAGTGAAAGTGCATGATCAGCAGTCAACATGTGAAAATATAATACATATAGCAAGAATATGAGGTTTATATTATAAAACAATGTAAACATTTTTGTATCTGAAAGTATTTGTTTTCCTGGAAGAAATCAAAAATGTGTTGTGATGCAATTATCTGCAAATACATAACCAGAAGTAGATATGCTTAGAAAAAACGATTTTACATACAATCGCCCCAAAGTCGGCACAATATGCGATTTAGTTTCCATAAGAACATTGAACTTATTTTCATCTTATTACACCCAAAAAAATTTTTATTTTAAAATGTTGAATATCATATAATTTGAAAATCTGAAAAAATATATTTTATTAAGAAAAGTATTGTAAAAATATACTACTGCCCAGAATTAAGTAAAAAAGGTTTCAGTAATTCATAATGCTTACAGATATATTTTAATATAAAATTCAATATCTAAACAATGCAAACAATTTTACACTATGCGTACCTAATTAAAAAAAAAAACTTCTTTTGAGGATAATGCAAAAACTGTATATTTAAGTGCAAAATAATAGATATTTTATTATAGTGTCTCCTTTTCATTACATTTTTAAATCTTAAGTTATGAGCTTTCGAAATTTTTCGAATCGATGCATATTATTAATTTCTGGAATCAGTTAATTGTACCCCATTCTGTGAATGATGATATAATTGAAACATCGACATTTTGATAGTACGAAAAATCTCAGTTCCCTTAAAATAAAGATTATCACTTTATGATGCATAATAAATTAGAAAATCCATGCCTAATTCAGTTATCTTCCTCTTGTCAGTCTCCGTAGCAATTGTATTTAAATTTTACCAATTCTAATTATAAATTTCTATTCCTTAGATTTGATATTAAAACATTTGTTAAATTGCTGGAGATGGGTATTTCAAACAATACCGAAATTACAGACATAAATGCTTTTTCTTCCTTTTTTTAAAAAGGATCCGTAATGTGATGTCCTCTTTCCATTCCTCTATTTCTCTCTATTTGAAAAGAAGAAGAATTTCTTATTCTTTTGTGTGGAAGGTTTTGTATAAGAATTCGATCATGAAAAGAAACGAATAAAAACAGAGAAAGTGGTTCTTATATACTGTACAGAGACAAACATAGTTACTGCTAGAAGCATTTTGACTAATACATTGTGAAGAAAGGTGACAGAAACCTTTCTTATTCTGAAACTGCTTCATTTGACAGCTGCTTGTGGGCAATTTTAAAAGTGTCATATCAATAGTTTACTTAAAAAAATTATAAAATTATTTATTAAAAATCGTTCTAAAAGTCATAAGCAAAAATAAAGCCAATATGGCAACCGTGTCTCTGGTCCCGAGGTCGACACGATGCCGAAAGACAACCTTGTTTACAAAAAGCAACCCTGCTCTCGCTATAGGAAGAAGTTGCTCCAAGCATTCCCTCAAACATCGCCAATGGTAGTCAAATATTATTAGGCCTCTCAACTTTCTTTCTAATGGTCATATTGAAGATTTCAATAGCTATAAACCTTCCGTGGAAAATGCAGATCATTTTGCAAAAACCCATGCATAAATTGGTCCAGTAGTTTTTAGTTTATAATGGATAAACATACAGACATTGCCTTTTATATATATAGATGAGTTTTAACAGTGTTTTTATTGAATGATAATACCTACAAATTTCAGATTAAGAAATATTGAATTTTAGAATATTTTAGTGCATATTTGAGTGATTCTTTTAATTTCAAGCACTTTTTGTTTAAAAATAACAATTTGATTCATGATTTGTTATTTAACACATTCATGCCAGCATGTACCACTGGTGGCTCACACTTGAGTTTAATTTAGTTATTTTAACGTTTTATTCAGTGCCTAGTAATAGAATTTCAAATATGCTCATATACTTCTCTTATATTTTTGGCAAATGGATATATAGTCTTCTATATAAAATTTTATATTTATATAAAACACTGGTTTTTAAGGAATGAGGCCATAGTTCTAAATTATACGCGTTTTATTTCCATTTCTCATTTCTTCAATTGGGAATTGTCCATATTTCAGTTTAACCCTCTAACTGAAAAATCAGTCATTATGACCACTAAACTGCATGTTAAGTAATCAGATTATTCATAGTATGTTCTAGTTTGAGGGTTCCAAGACCCAAAGTGATAGAGCACAAATTGCCACTCACAGTTCCTGGGGAAACCTTGGATGGAATGCATTGTTCTGTTTAATTTGCTGAATCAAACCTTGAGAAGGCTTGCAATGATTACCTACCATTGTGGCTCTTGCTTTTGTCATTGGGAAATTTGAATTATGAATTAAGGTGCCTATACTTATGTATAAGAATAAAATGAATTAAAGATGAGGTTAAATTTCTATTTTGTGAAGTATTAATTTACTTAAGTTTTATAATTGATTAGTTTTTAATCTGTTTATAGGAATTTTCCTCTCTAAATAACTGCAAATCTTAAAATGGGTTTACATTATGTTTGCTTGCGACAAAATAAAATCATGTCATTGATTAAGTACATAACAAATAAAAGTTTTCTTTAAAGCCATTAGTCAGATATATAAACACAAATAATCAGCCAGTAACTTCTGTTAAGTAATTACTAATATAATAACCCAGATCTGTCTCTCGGTAACGCTCTGACATCACCAACAATAAAACTCGCTCCATAGCACTGCAAGACGTTAAACAGCATTATTTAATTGTTAGAGAACCTAAATTTCAGTAGTTTTAAATTTAAAAGAGTAATTGTCTTTCTAATTTCAAATTTAATAGTTCTAAAATAGTGAAATAAAATTTTCTATCAATTGATATAAAATTTATCTCGCTATGATCAATAGTTCCTGAGAAATTTTAAATTATATTAATCATATATTTCAAATTAATTTCCATTTTTTAATAGAAAGGAGTAAATCGCTTCAGTGGTATATCATGCGCGTGATATAGTTTGGACGCTCAATGCATCTGATTATTTATTGCAATCGTGATAATATAATTTGATAATATTTTTCGGCAGCGTTAAAAATTAAAGACATCTGAAGTACAAGAAAAATTATTAAACAATGAAAAATACTTCACACGGAATGCTGTTTACCAAGAGGTTTTTTGAATAAGGAAATATGTAAATAAAAAAATATTTCCTGTCATAAAATATATTTATTTTATTTGTTTTCAATCAATGTTAAACATTTCTCTCGCATATGTATCTATTTAAACACGTCAAATTTGACGGGAAATCTCTTGAATGAAGGGACAATTTGCACCTGTCATACCATGATAAGTGATTTTTCTAGTGTTATAATAAAGTAAATCTTGAGAATTTTTTTATTCTACTAATTTTTTAGACTGTTGGAGTCTGTGAAAGAAAAGAATCTTGCTCTATGGCAGAAGTAGAGGTAAGAGTTTTAGAAGCACATGCTGAAATGATGACAGATTCATCAATGTTAGCCCAAGTGTTTTTAACCGACGTTCTACTAGATGACACAAGGAAAACTCGAAAGTCTGGTATCACAAGGTGTGTGTTTTGAATTTCATTAAGATTTCAATAAAAGCTCTTATTATTCACAAATGATACTCGTTTATTCAAATAGTTTGAGAACAAACTAAAACTTGTATCAGTTGATACTTTTGGAAAGTACGTTTTTGTGAAATAATTTTTTATGCGAGTACATTTAGAGCTCATGAAATTAACATCTTTGAAATCTCCTTTACAATGCAGTTTTTTTCATACATAAAAGTAGCAATTTGTTTTGAAAATTTTCACTTGGCTTTCTTTCTCCTCCCAATGAATTCTCCATTCTTTTTTGCAAACTGATTCTATTCTCCAGTATTTTCGTTAATGTTATTTATTATTGGACAGATTGATGCAGCGATCAACTTCAGATGAGTCGGGTAATATGATTCATGTAGAATTTAATCAGGATTCTTCAGGAGATAAAAGAAGTAAGATATTCTTTAGAATTTCGTATATCATTAATTTATGTTTGAGATAATCCCATATTTAATGAACCTAAAATATGTTTAATTAGAACATTATTTTCTAAAATTAAAATTTCTATTTTGAATTTCATGGAATTCTTTTCAGTGTGCTAAGTAGTCATTTTTTTTTTCCAACTAAAAGAGTGTCATTATTTATTTTACAGTTCAAACAACTGTTTCAAGTTTTTCGTTAGTGTTTTGTTTAGACTACATCATGATGCTTCAAGAATTTTTTGCTGGCTCTTCATCAAAGCCTGCAGATACCACAGGTGACATATTTCTATTTTATATGAAGTCAATATTATTAATCTTTTAAAAAATAAAAGTAGATTATTTATCCATTTAATTTTTCATTATTTCATGTTAATTTTTCACTGTTTGTTTGTATGAATGCAAGAAGAATTAAAAATTGATTGTAACAAAAAATGTTGTTCTAGTTTTTATTTTCTTCAGTCATGCTTGCTACAATTTGTTTTTTGTGATTGTTTTTACTTCCAAAAATTTAATAATGGCACTTATTTTGGCTCATTTTTATGAGCATTATTTTTTTTTTAATTTTTCAAATGCCTGTTTAAACATTTTGTCAGGGTGGCAACAGAACCAGGAAATCAGGGAAAAGTCAGGAAAATTCGTAAAAATATCTAAAAATCAGGGAAAATTAATAGTTATTTGTTACTTTTTATCTTATGTCTAGCATTATTTGTAATAATAAATGGAATTAAAAAAAAAAAAAACTTGTATCCATTTATAAAAGCATAAGTTTTTGATTAGAGCAATGAATTTCTTATGATTTGTTAAAGAATAAAGATTTGAAGTAATATTTTGGTGGTTTCTCTTGTTTAAATCTTTTCTAAAATATATATTATTAGGTATGTATAATTATACTATTTTTATATTTATGCTGCAAATATGTTATTCTGGTACTCATGCAATGAGCACTAATTAGTTATTGAATTGTTTTAAAGTTTTGAGCAAATATCATAATAACCTTTACTGTTAAAAAAATTTAACTTGTGTTGCAAAGATTAGTTTTAATGTTTCTTAGAATTCTTATGCAGTTTTAGAAGCAAAGTATTTTGTTAAAATTTCCAGTATTTTTTACATATAAGAAATGTGATATACTTTTTTAATAGATTTTTTTAGGATGTTCATTCCATTTTTTAAAAATTAAATTTCATAAAAATATATTATTTTTTTCATATTTAATAACTGGTAAAAGTGTTTGCCAGGAAACTAATATAATTAGTAGCCATAAATCAGAGAAGATGTTGTAAGTTTAGTCAGGGAAATTTTCTTCTCATTTTCTGTAGCTACCCTCTTTTGTGCATCATTTGCATTATCTTTTTGTTCTACTATAAAGTTCTAAAGAAAAATAATTGAAGATATTTTCAGTAATATTTTAACGAATTCATTTAAAAAATATTTTAGTAGAAATTATTTTACTCATTCTTCTATTTGTAAAAATTTACTGAAATTTTTTTTGTGTCAAAATGTATTGATGAAAGGGAAATATTTATTTTTGTTACAGAAACTTCCAAACAAGCAGTTACCACCACACCACACTCATTATCTGATGACAGCCTTAGTCAAACTGGTGGTGCAACTGTGATATTTTTAAAAGTACAAAAGCCGGATATTGTGCTTGTTGAAAATATAGAAGATATGGATTCCAATGCAATCTTCCTCAATGTATGTTTTTAAATTGTTTGATTTTTAACATACAGTGAATGAATTTTTTTTAATTATTTCTTTCAGCAAAGGACTGTAAACTTTTTTCAAATAAAATACTTAATTTTTAGTACAAATCATTGATGCTTATTTGTAATGGTTTAGAAATTAGCGATTGGGCTGCGATTTGATAGGTCACGCTGTATATGAATTATGGAAACTGGTCGCAGTGGAAAGACTGATATTAAAACCATTTCTTATTCAAGAAAACTCCCAAGATTGATCAGTCGAAAATTTAGTTAACCTGCTTGTTTTACCATGAGTTTGGCATTTAAACTAGTAGTTTAATACTAGCTGTAGAGAGAAAATAAATGAAAACAGGAAGTTCGCTAAGCAGCAAATCATTTGCAAAAGAAAAAAATAAAACTCTTTATTCAAACCATCTTTGTTTCTGTGTCAGAAAAAATATTTGAAGAAAAATAAATAAATAAAAATGTGAGAACTAATAAATTAAACATCAGATGTGAATGAATAGTAATGGAAAAAAAAAGAAAATAGCCAAAATCGGCCGAATTTACCACTTAAAATTGACTAAATAAAAGTCTAATTCGAATTTGTTTACATCTTTTTTTGATTAAGGCTTTGATTTTTTTTTTTTTATCTAAATGCATTTTTAAGTTTGTTATATATGAATCTGGATCAGTAAAATAGTTCAGACATATATTTTTTCCTACTACCCTATCCAATAGTAAATTAAATTTACTTGTGCTTCTTTTTCAGAATGAAGTTGATTTAAGAGTGACTATGTCTGGTTCCTCCCAAGCAATAACTGGTTCAATAAAAGATTTGACATTTTACACTGCCTGCTTCAACTGTGATAAAAGACATGAAACATCTGCTAAGGTAAAATTTACTTTTAATTTATTCTTGGAATTTCAGAAAACTGAAATTCCTTTCATTGCTTCATTTATATTTGTTGACTGTTAGAATTATTGAATAAATATTTTCAAGAAAATTTTTGAATTTTATCCTCTGAAATTTCTTATGGAATCCCTAGTTTTAATAAAGAAATTCTTTTAATTTTAACTAGAAATTCTTTTAATTTTAACTATCTGCTATTAGAAAAAAAATAAAAAGAACTGTATATAAGGACTCTAAATGTATCCTGAAGCGATATATATTTTTTAAATCTAAAAATAAGCCTATTCTATCAAATTTTTTTCCTTTAATAATATTCTTTGTTTTCTTTTATATAGATCCTGAGTCCTTGTGATATAGATATCCAGTGTAATTTTAGAGAGCATTCCCAACATATGGATGTTATGTTTAGAGATCTGATTTTACATATTTCTCCTGGCACTGTTCATCTCCTGACAAATATTTTGTCCTCTATAGTATCTGAACCTGTAAGTTTGAATAAAATATTTCAAAGGTAGAATCATAACTTGTAATAATTTTTATGTAATAAAATTTTTTGAAGTATCGTTATTTCAATGCATTATGTTGGGTTCACACAACAGACAGCATTGGTAAAACAGGCATCAATTTATATTTTTGTTTTAAGAATTATGAACATGGCATTTTCCATTCAATTTTTAGTTCCGATGCAAAACATCATGGATGATGCTTTTTGTAAATAAATGTCTATTTTCAGTTTTGTAAAAGAGTTATTTTTTTTATTGAAACTACTTTCTGTTGAGTCAGGGACTTGGAAGTACGTTTGCTTAACTCTTGTGAATTTACATCTTGAACAGTTTTACTTTTTTAAAAAGGTGAAACATTAATGAAATTTGGCAGAGATTTCAGTGAAATCTTGGTTTGCTCCAACACATTATGCATCATTTTGTTCAGAAAATATTTGCTATGTAATTTGTGGAGTGTTTTTTGAATGGTTTCACTATTATCTGTAAAGAATTATACAGAAATAATTGAAACTTGGAATAAAAGTGCTGAAAATTTCTTAACAGAATCTTAAATGCATTCATTCAAATAAATAGATATATATTAATATGTATCATCATTGCTTTTATATTTAAAATGCTTAGAGTATAGGAATTTTGAAAAATTGTCTTTTGTTCTCAGTGTTGAAATTTTTGCTTTCATAAATGTGTAGATCTCATAAATGATACTATCTAAAATTTTGCATTATGTAATTCATTAAAGGCAATTTTATTCCAATTTAAATTCCTAGGAATTTTCTTAAACTTGTAGCTATGTTTGGGTTCTATAAAAAGTATGTTTTCAGCAATTTTACCAGTAAATTAATATTTCTTTATGCAATATTTTTTTTCAGAGAGTATGCATACTTTGTATTTAGCATAAAGAATTGAAAACTAAAATTCTTTATATATTTTATGTCATTAGTTTGTTTTTATGAAGTAGGAAAACAACTCCAAAACATGCATTTTGAGTTACAGAATAATTCTAATGCTTGCATTTTTCTAGAAATAATTATTACATTGTAAGTCCATTGGGCAATAGATTACAGTTCAATTTTGCATGGGAAATTGCACAAAAATAGTCGCAGTTTTCAATAATGAACTCGGTCATTTGCTTAATCTAGAAAAGTAAGAATAATCTTTCTTATTTTTTTCTATACTTTTATACATTGTTATGATATTTACACAAGCTGTAGAAAGGACTGCAATTTTTTTTAGCGATTTCTTGCATGTTCAACTGATGTCAGAATTCTGTAAAATGTTACATAGTTTATTTTAAAATGTGCAATTACTTTTAAAAAATACCTCGAAATTCAGAAAATGCCTCTTCCTTAATTATTTCCGACTGTGTCCGTATAGAAATGTGTTCTATGTAATTTACTATTATAAATGTAATGTAAAAAAAGTTGCATTTAAATGTAAAATTTTATTAAGAAATCATACAGAATAGAATTGAATTATAAATATTAAAGTGTTTTAACTCTTTCAGGTAGTGGAAGAAAATGTAACAAAGAAAGAAAAAGAAGATTACAGTAATCTTTGGAATGAAAAGTCTCTAAATGACAGCAAATATTGGTTTTTAGAAACTGTTACAGCTGAAGATGCACTTGTTGAAGAGAAGGACGAATCTATTGGTTTGCCTGCCCCTATCATCCATCAACAGGTTAGTCTCTTTATAAATACTTTTCAATTTAAGTTGACAGTTTCTTTTAGGAAAATGAATTAACATGTGCCAATATGAAGATAGTGATGAGTCGGTAGGGTACACAAAAATGTATAAGCAATAGCTAAAGAACTGTAACATTTTAAAGGTGGTGGTGTATTGCCTTTCAAGCGAATGCCTGGGAGAAAGTGGAAACTTTGTTTCTTTAACTAATTGGTTTAATTTAGCATTTTAATGTACAGTATATATTTAAAAAATGAGCAATAATAATATCACTTTTAGAATCACAGAGAAAGTGCAATCTTGAAATCTAAATACTTTATTGAGAAACACAAGCAGCTCTTGTATTGAAGCTTGAATTGCCCAGAATAAAATATACATGTTGCATAACATTTTAAAAATTTCTTCCAGGGGATTGAAAACATATTTCATAAATTTTTGGCTAAAAATAAGCTACCTAATGCAGGTAGCTTATTGACCTTTTTATTGGTGAAGAACTAGAATACATAAAAAGAACTGTTGCTAGAGAGAGCACAGTAGTAGAATTCTGATGAAGACTAATTTTATTATTTTTTTATTCGTATTTATTTTAACTTTTTTTCTTCATGAAAACTTTACTATCTAATTAATTTTACCAAAACATCTGTTAAAATCTTTCTTATACAGCAAGATTTATGAACAAAATTTGAAGTATCTGTGCAACAAATATTAATAACTTATGGAGAAAATTAACTATCAGTGGTTTTTTTAAAATCGTCTGGTTCAATTGATGTTCTCATTTTAATTAAAATACGTTTCGGATGATAAAAATATTTTGGGTATTATAATTTTCTATACAAAAGTAGTTTTTGCATCAAAAATATTAGGCATAAAAGTATTTTAATCCTGAGAAACGCCGGGCATAACAGCTAGTGTTCATATAAATGCATACAGTGTAATATTTTTTAAATATTGTATCATATTCATGTAAATCAATGATCTTGGAAATATTAATGTTTTTTTGTTATACAAGATTCATATAGTAGAAGACCGTGTTAATGAATTTATTCATCTAATAGAATTTTTTCTTATTTTCATTGTCTTAATGAGATAATTTCAAGAAGATTGCATTGATTTGAGGAATGAAATTTATTTAGAAACACTTCTTAAAGTTGTTTATTACGAGTTCTATGGGAAAGGGCTACTTCTTAAAATTGCTTAATAATACTACGTATATTAGTCAAATGCCATTTTTTAAACTTTACTTTTAAAAGAACTATTTCAGAAACTACTACATAATTGGCTAGCAAATTTGTTCATTGTTCACCAGAACATGGTGAAAGTAAACATCTTTACCATTTATACATTGAAATGGATTTGGCAGTTTTAAAAGTTTTGTTACTAAATAGTCATTGAAGAAGTTATTTTTTGCTTTCAAATTTATAAATAAATACTGTTGATATTTTCTTATAGATGCTCTTTACTATGAGGAAAGTTGTCATAACAATTGAAGCTGGTGTGGGTACTCGCACTGTTCCTATGCTACTCATGGAATCGTCTTTCCAAGCTGATATTCGTGATTGGGCAAGCAATGTAAGCAGTAACAGGGTGGTTTTTGATAACATGTTTTGAATATTTTATTGCGTTATGTTAAATATAGTTCAAATATATTTATATTCACATTTTTTTGTTCATGAAAAAGAAATAATAATAGTAACATTTAGAATCTTACTGATTTTTTTTTTTGTTTTGTTCTAGCATAACCTTTAGACAGCAGTAATTAAAGTATATAACAAATTTTACTACCCATAATTGAATTTCTGCAGAAAACAGGCATGTGGAATTTGTGGTTTGAACCAACTGACTATGGCCTTACCATTCTAATAGAAGTTTCACTGAAAATTTCATAGCTTTATTATTTTTAACAAATTTCCAATTTCATTTAACAATATAAAATGAATCGCAGCTTTCAATGATAACCAATTACTAGTTCTGTCAAGCTAGTTGCTGTGCTCACCCCTAAGCATTTGTCCATGTGTGACAATGAGAATGCTTTTGAATCGTAATATAATTATATGTTAACATAACATGTGTCCGATGGTCATTATCATTTAGCACTATAGCTTGTCACTTAAGGATTTAGCACGGTATATCTGTGACCCCTCAAGAATAGTGGTCTCTTCCCCATAAACATAAAGTCAGTTCTCACTTAAAATTTTGTGTAGTAAGGGTATCTTTTAGCTGATAGGATATTGCTAATTCTTACTTTACCTCTTCTTTATTGAGTCTGTTCAATTATTTCCTAACTTTGTTGGGCTCTTTTTTCATCTGTGATGTTCCAAGTTAATCATTGAGAAGATTTCTTGCTTGATTCCCATTTTTTTTTAGCAAGATAATATGTTTTTGAGTTTAAAATATTTGTGGGAAGTTAAAATGTATTCCGCTCTTTTATTTGCATTTTCTAATTTTATAGTATTATCATTAATTTATTCATCTCTATCTTTTATATTTAGAATATGTTTATTGAAACTAGGTGGCTGTAACATTAAATATAAACTTGCTCTAAATTTCTTATTGCTTGGGCTTACGTAAAAAGTTAGAAAGTCTAGGATTTGAAATCACTTCATATTCTAAATAGAACCATCCGAGTCAGTTTACTATGATTGCTTAATGCAGTGATAAAACACTTGCTTGGAAAAGAAATAATTAATCTGGAAATATTTCTGTTTGAATTGAAAACTTTAAATCCACATTTTGCCTATGTTATTTTACTTTAACTCCATCCAGATAAAAAGACAAGAAATTTGTGCTGATCTAACAGTAGATTTTAGATTAACAACAGGTGTAATAAAGATTTCTTGAAAATACGATATCTATATTCTGTTTTTACTTTATTTTAGATATATATTGGAAGTTCATTCAGCCTTGAAATGTCGTACTACAATGAAAAAATTGCTGTTTGGGAACCTTTAATTGAACCAATTGAAACATCCAAAGGTCATCGCTCATGGGAATTGATGATGGAGGTAAAAGTTCATTTGACAAATTTTAGAATATATTGTATAAATGTAAATGATAATTCAAAGAAAGTAAAATTCACGAAATGAACTGATAGAATTGAATTAAACAGACAAAGGAATCCATTCTAGTCCACTTTTTCGAGGGCTATAGACTAAATTTGAAATGGATTCAAATAAATTGGGAAATTTTTCTGTAAGAGGCTTGACCTAAGTTTTTAACCAAAGCCTCTTCATAGCCTGAAATTTCCCAAACCACAAAACAAACAAGATAAGTAAACAACAAAAGGATTTTCAGAAAGAAAAAACAAACATAATACTGTTAACAAGATTGATTTAAAAATTATTAGCCTTCCGGCAAAAATACCTTTATAAAAATATCAGTAAAGAAGAAAAATTCAAACTTACTCCATTCTTGCAAAGAATTAAAATGTCCAAATTCATTTTGAAGACAAAGAATAAGGATAATCTCGCCTTTAAAATCACCAATCATAATGTAACCAACTAAGATGTGGTGTCATCTATTATTTGAAAAGAAAAAGAGAATCAAGAAGTGCAAAAAACTTTCAGTTTCAATTAATACCGTAAAAAATAAAAGGAAACTGTAAAATAAGAAATTATTAGAAAATATAATAACAACCACTTATTTTTTAATTATAATTTTATAATTATGTATAAATGTAAATAATTGTTCTTTCTGTTATTTTTAACAAAAATCTTTCTTCATTATAAGATTTCAAACGAACACGATGCTTTAGAGTTAAGTCCTGAAGAGGAAGAAAGTGATGAAGTAGTTTTTGAACCTCCTCAAATGTCAATTCATGTTGTTGCACAAGATGTACTTGAAATGACTGTCAGTAAAGCTTGCTTGGATGTTCTGACAAACCTAGGACAGGTATATACGAATAAATATTTATTCACATTCTCTTTTCTTTTTATTGAGATGTTCAAAAAGTTTAAACAAACTATATTATAAATCTTATTTTTTTTAGGCATTTCAAGAAGCAGTTAATAAAGCTGTGGGAAAGAAACCACCTGAACCATTTGCTCCTTTTCATGTTAATAATTACCTAGGTATTCCTATCAATATTATCCTGAGTAATGGAATTTTTCAGGTTAGTCTTCTAACAAGCTTTGTTTTTGTGTCTAAATGTTTTAACTATCAAATTTTAGATTAAATAAATGCATTTTATTTTTTACTTTTAGATTCTTGATGAAAGCAAAGATTACAGTTGTGTGAAACTTGAGTCAGGATGCCCTCCTTTACATTTAACATATGCTTCTAGTAGCAGTACTACTGACCGTTTATCTATTTTAAAGAAACAAGATGCTAAAGATGAAACCTACTTCAATATAATGGTATGCGTGTTCAATCAATTTATTGGTAAATTGTTGATTTAAATTTGTACTTCCATGATTATTTATGACGTAGACAATGTAAATTTGGATTGCAATATGAAAGAATGAGATTGATATAAGAATAAAAGGTATGTTAGTTATAAGATAAATGTATTTAATTTTGAATCTGTAGCTAAAATGTTTTTTCAAATTAATATTATAAAGTTCTGAACATTTTTCTTGGTTGATCTCTTGAGTGCTCTGACTAGGTTTATGGACTCTTAATGAAGGCATTCTGCCCCCCCCCCTTAAAAAAACTTTTTTGTTACAGTCAAATTTTCAAATTTATATAAATTCACATAGCTCTGCTTTACCCTTCGTATTAGTTTTATTGGTCTAAGTTTATTTTTTTATGATACCAATTCAAGTTAAGATGGAATTATTTTATACTAATTTTCAGTTATTTTTTAAACCATATTGATTTGTGAATTTCAGCATTATTTTCTGATTTGGATCAAAATGTGCAAGAATCAAATTTCTACATAGTGTGATTTCTGATATTGCAGAGTATTTAAATTCGAACATCAACAAACATATGTATCTATGTCCTTCTATCTTCTCACGAACCACTGAATCCTGAAACTAGCCGTTAGTACCAAAAGATGGAAAATAATCCAAAGAATCCATTTCGACTATTTAAATTCCGTGTGATTAGTTAAAAGATATTATTAAAATCTTAAAATGAATGAATTCACGTGCGCCAATCGATTGGTAGCATGGTGAATCCCCTATTATTAGTTTTCACATACGGTGTTGCATTTTTTTTATTTATTTAATGGAAGTTGATATTTATTTCTTGTTGGAGCTTCTGTGTTTGGATTTATTAACAATGGAAAAAATCGTTTTCATGCCTTTTTTTCTTTTTCTTTGTATTAAAGTGTTAATTTTGTAACGTTTGTTAGGGAAAGTAAGTGACAATATTTGCTGATTGTAGAGAAAAACAGAGGCGGTGCATATGAAAATATATGGATCCCAAGGTCTCACGTGACCTCACTTCTCTCCGCCTGGGAATATCCTATTATTCGTGATAGTTCGTGCAACGCCGGGCCACACATCTAGTAAATATATATTATGTGTTAGAGTTATATAAATGGCTTTATTAATATTTTATTATTTATCATTGTAGATAAATGAAGAAGATATGACTATTGAAAGAAGAATATCAGTTGCCTGCACAGATAAACGCTTCTTTCAGCTACCTCGAATTACTTATCCTGGAAACAGATGGGGATTTGTCATTTCTATACTTTCACTTTATGGGTCCAAGTTTATAACATTTCATTCAATTCTACAAGTAAAGTTTCTTTTAGTAGTAGTTCTTTTTATATATATATATATTTTAAAACTTTGATACTGATTTTTATGGCATTGATTTTAATTTTAATTGTTTAAAATAAAAATACTCATAAATGATAAAGTTCATAACCTGGACTACTCATTCATTTGAGTTGAATATAATTTGATCTCTTGTGCAGCAAAACTTTGTAACTATTGACATCTTTCTATTGATTTTTTTGTATTTTATTGTTGTCATCAATATCAAAATAATACTTATGCAATTATATAAAATTGCATTTATGACATGTTACTTAAATTTCTTATTTAATATTTATCATAGACTGTATCCAAAAGTAGATAAAGCAGTATTTAATGGTTCCTTTAAAAAAATTTCAATGTTCGTTTTTAATTTTTTATTTTAGTTAAGAAAGGTTAAGCAATGTGATATTATAGGTTAGAATTTCACAAATACTTTGAAATAAAAAAATATGACAATTGAATAATAAAGATTTCTTGCTGAAATTTTCATTTAAATTTTGTTGTGATTACTAATCATTGATGTGTGATTTTGATTTATGAGTTGATTTAAAAGGAAGGGTTGAGTATCCTAGCAGATAGATTCATGGATGTAAAAAATAAAATTAAAATAAATAAAGGTCCTTTTTAAGTAAGTTAGATATTATAACAATATGCTTTTGAACTTTTCTTGAAGCTATAGACTGAAATTTGTTAGCTGTCATTGAAAAGTTGTCACAAATAAATGTTTATTAATTGGATACAAGGCAGTACTGTTTTAATATTGTCTTAATTAGGGATTCAAAAACTCTTCTTTGTTTTTGCAGGTTCATAATCATTTTTCAGTACCTATTGATATTTACTTCATGAAGCCATCCCTGAATGAACTAGAATGGTGCTGCTGTGCTGATCCAAATAAAACGGAATATATTCCTCTGCATGCAATTTATACGTCTACTAGTGAATTATTTTTTAAGCCCAAACACCTTGATTCATCGTTAGTATATACATTTTTTAATTTTATGTATTCACTGTTGTGCTGATTGATAGTACAGTACAACCTCGAAAATCCAGACTGCTCGAGTGTTTGTAAGGTCCGGATTTCGGAAATTTCCTGTTTTCAGATATCTTACTTAAACCAATAGATATGTCTCTGATGTTACAATTAAGCGCGCATGTGCAGACGTCTTCAAAACGGACTCGGGAGTCACAAGGCAATGGCAAATGGTTGCCTTAGTAACGTCTCTGATTTTTGCGCATGCGCAACCAATTGAGACGTATGCTGATCTACATGTTGATGTCCATTCCAACAACTCCAAATAAAAACACTTTTTAAACAATAAAAACATAAAGAGACATTAAAAAATGATACAAAGACAAAAAAAATATAGTAGTTTGAAATGAATAGAATTTCTGCGTCTTGCTTCAAGGGTTCTAGTTTAAAATTTATTTAGCTAATTTGTTTTCGTCATGAGTTGAAAAAAATCGTCTGGTTTTCGGAAGTTTCCAGATTTTAGAAGTCCGGATTTTCAAGGTCAGACTGTATTATGTTTTTGCTAATATTGCAAGAATTTGTACCTACATTTATGTTTGATATATGTTAGAATGAAATCAGATTTAGTTTAAAATCTTTCAAAAGTTTATTAACTGAATAGGATTTAGATAATTAAATGAAAATATTCATAGTATCTATTTTTGGTTATTACATTTGCAAGAAGAAAAAGATGCATTGAAAATCTCAGTAACCATTTCAAACTTAAAATTTATTAATAGCAGGTTTTTTTACTTTATCTTGAAACCCTATTTTGGTTATTTTGAATTAAAATTTGCAAAAGCAGCAAGACAGCTTTGTAATAAATAAATAAATTTTGAGTTTTTAAAAATATTTTATTGAATAGTGTTTGAGTAATCTCTTGGGAATGTTTTGAAAAAGTATTATTCATTTTTTCGTTTGCTTGTTTTGTTTATTTTCTAATGTACCAGTAAGCCCTGTGTATATTCACATTATGCAAAACAAAGAAGTAGTACAGAAAAGTTTGTTAGATTTAAAAACACACACACATTTATACTATTATAGTTATTTATTTAAAAGAATTATTTTCAGTAAGGCAATTAGTAATGAAAGTATGACACATTAATGTGCATTAAATCTTCATTATCACTTCTAACCATCACTAACTGATAAGAATTTCTTTTTGGTTGATATTTTAATCCTCGGAACTTTTTCCATCAATATCTTAAGTTGATGTGCTGTGGATGAATGAAGATCTTAAACTCAATATTTCTTAACCGCCAACCATTGTGTTTCTAGGAGAAAGTGGCGTTATAAATATAGCTTTGCGAAATAAGTCTGAAAGTACCATATTTTTAGCAAATAATTATTAACTTATGTTGTCATTTACGAGTAAGAATGAAATAAAATATAGTTGAAAGAAGAGAGGAAACCAAAAATGAAATTTTACATAACATTTTCTTGATCAATCTTAATGTTGATCTTTCTTTAATATCTTGACTTCTATTCTGTACTTTTTGTATAAAAATAATACTGTTATTTTAGATTGCATGCTTTTGTCTGAAAGATCTTTGCATATTTTGTTATATGATTCTAAACACTTTTAAATTCTCTCTGAAACTTTGTGCTTCTCTTTGTGGAAGGATCTTCATTAAGAAAAATAGCGGTCTGGTATTTATATGCACTTTCTGGAATAAAACATTTAACCCCTAATTTTAAATGATATATTTTTGCTTTTAAAAGCTCTTATTAAGTTCCATATTATTTGGAGATTCTTCTAAACTCTAAATAATATTTTTTTTTTTTTTTTGTTCTTGAAAGTTTTTATTACCTTTTATACGGGATTTTATATAATTTTAAATTAGCTTATTTTTTTGCTCCTAAAACCTTTAATTATGCTTCCATTTGTTCAGAAATGCCCTTCATTCTAAAGAGTAAAATCACTTAACTATAAAATAACTTACTGTAAGTTATATATTTTGTACTTTTTTCATAAATTTTGTAACTTTTTTAGATACGCTCTTTCTTTGCCACCTTTTGTTTGGAGAGATTTAACAGATGATCCAACCACACAAAAAATTGTTAATTGTAAAGACAAGAAAGGTCCTGGAAAGCCCTTTTATATGAGCGTAAGTTATTTTTGATTTGTAACCCATAAAAAATTGAAAAACTAAGCATTATATTACAATTATAAAAATTACTTTTTCTTTTAGGTTGCAGGAGAGGCTGAGCGCATCTATTATGAAGAAACAAATCGTAAAACAATGGCTAGCTCGCTGTACAAATTAAATATAACTCCTACTGCTGTATTAAGAAATCTTCTTCTCTACCCAATTAATTATTCCATGCAGGTAAGGTGAAAACAAACTATCTTATTACTTGATTATTTCGGATTTGCATTCCTGTAAAAATTAGATTTGGTTTGTATTGCCGAAATTCCTTTTATTTTGAGGCGTTAACTATTGATAACTGCTTCTGAAAAGTCCCCCCCCTCTAGTTATTGTTGATTTTGCTTGCAAGAATTGGAGTTGAACATGTTTTAAAATATGTGCTTAGTGAGAAATGATGCATAAAATGTGAGCAATCTCCATGTTTTTTCAAATTTGAAGAAATAATTATGATATTTTAAAATTAATTTATAGCAGTGAAAATTTTAGAATGTACATGAAAATCAGACAAGCATTTTATTTTTAATTGGTGAAGACACTGAAATTTCTATGAAGTTAAATGAAAAGCTTTATTTACCCATTCACTGTGATTATTATTGTTTGAATTCAAAGCAAATTCTGCATTCTAAAAGTTATGGATTCCATCATTTGCTAGGTGAAAATAGTGAACATATTTATGTTTTAGGGTGTTAATGAAGATTGTACGTTGGCTGAAGGAGAAAGTAGTGATTTATGGGCTGTGGATTTAGATAAAATTGGATTAGAAATCAGAGTAAGTGCTGATGTTTTTACTCATTATTTTAGATTTTTATTCATTTTTTAAAGTTAAAAGTAATTTCTTTCATAATTTTTAAAGCATACTCTTTATTCAAAGATCAGATATATATTTACCAGGCTAAATTTATTTATGAAGTATATTAATATACTTTATAATTATATATTATTGTATATTGTAATTTATATATGCTCAGACAAAACTTTTTAAACAGTTGAACTATAATTAAAAAATTTATTCAGTTTGATAAAGTTTTCTAGTAATTTTTAAATTTTATTTACTACTAAATTTTATGCATTATGATATGCATGCAGTATATTATGGTTTGAATTTATAAAAAGCTGGTATATAAACACAGTAGTTTGCTGTGTTGGTAATATTTCAAAAATAATTGTAGTATATATGATATTTCTTTTGATAGTTGAACAATTATTTGGATAGAAACTGGTCATGTTTTAAAGTGTTGAAGAAAGAAATGGATGAATTAAGCATTTGGCCTTTTGAATCACCATCTAGTGATAAAACACTGTACTTGGTAAGAACATTATATATTTATTTTTGAATTATGTAATATTTATTATACTTTTGAAAGTTCATTAATTTATAAAATTTTATTATTATTCCTTCTTGTTCTATTAAAAAAATATCAAACTTTTTTGCATTTTTCTTCTCATAGAAGCTGTTTTTCCAAAGGGTTATCAAAATCTTTCTTTTTAATTACCATTGGTATTTGCTTTTAACATTTAAAAAAAAATTTTCTATTCCTATGGAATGTAATTTAAATTTTAATTGATTGGGTTAACATTGGTATTGAATTTTCAACAATGAAAATTAAAGAGCACTTTCCAAAAGTCATTTCATATTTACTAAAATTTATTTTTCTGCTTGTGATTAATTTTATGAGTTACTTCTATTTCTTATAAATTAGCAAAAAGAAAATTTTATCAGAAATAATCAAAAACTATTCTTTCATTTTTCTTGATTCATCAATTACTTAGTGTATCACAATGTGAATTTGTTTTAGTTATAATGTTATATTAACAAAATCCATTTGTAAGGATTCGAATCATTTACCATCATGCCACCGGGGCATCTATGAATTTGAACCTATTTATTTGTAAATGATTTTTGTGGCAACATGTTGCAATTCCATACTATTTAAGCTTATTTTGATAATAAAATTTTAGTAGATACATTGATGGCGTTGGTAATTGTTGTGTTTTGGCAGTCCTTATTTAGTTTATATATTCTATTGGTGAATTAAGTCCTTTTAGAGTAAGAGGAACCATAACACGGGGTTAAGGAAACCTGACTCCATTATTATGTGATGTTTACTATTACTTTTATTTGATCTGTGTTCCCAAATTATAAAAGAATTTTCAGCTTATATACAGCCAAACATCGCAAATCCGGAATCATTGGGACTTCAGCAATTCCGGGTTTGGAATAATTCTGAATCTTAGATAATTTCAATATTTAGAAGTGAATTTAACATCATAAAACACATAATTCAATTTAAATTTTTTTAAAACTTATTTATTACTTGTTTCTTTGATTTATAAACATATTATTTCTTATTAATTTTAACACTTTTACAAAACATTTCATTTAAAGAGAGTTGCTGCATTACTTTTGGTCTTTGATTAAGTAACTTCTTTTTTATTTTATGTATCACCATTATGTCCAACTCCCAAATAAAGTCTCTTTACTCAAGTCCTTTTATTGTGGCTTTCAACACTTACACTAATCTGTCAATTGGCATTTTATCTTCTGCTTGTGTTTCTTCTTCGCTCTCCTCACTATCGGATACCGACAACGAAAGATATTAACCAGAAGAGATTTAATAATAATAAAAATTAAAAAGCTAAATAAAATGTTGGAATCGTTGATTAAGCAAAATATATCAACTCGGAATAAGAGCAGTTCAACATTTGTGAGGGCTAGTTCGGAATTAAAGACAACTGTGAATTTCTACAATATTCCATTCGTTCTGGGCAAATCCTCTTTGTCAGCCAGAAGGGGAGAGGAAGTTGTGCGCTTATCTTATTTGTTAACATTTCTTACATTCTGGACTAGTTCATTTTGAGCGCTCGAGAGGGGAAGGAGGAAGGTATTGTAACTCCGTGATTCGTTACAATAGCCCCCCTCTCCTACAATACCTTCGTCCCACATCGTTGTACACATGGTTAAATCCTTTCTCTCCCCAGATGGTTACTGCTGGTTTCTGCTGACTCTAGGTGCCAATTTGTCAGTTAAAAGTTAAGATTTTTTTGGAGGGGGTTATGGAATGGAAAAGGTCTGGATTTTGGATGTCCGGATTTGCGACGTTTGACTACATATATTTGAATATTTATTAAAAACATACTCATTAATTTGGAAATGGTACTTTTATTATCTAATTTATGTTATATTTTAGAAAAACTTGATGAATTAAATAATATAGTTTCATTTATGAAGTAAGCTTGTTTTTTTGTGCAGCAGATAAATGAGCCAATTTATTTCTTATATTTTTGCTGTAGAATGATCCACATGTATTCTAAAGCTTAAATAATAAAAAAACAGCATGAAAAGATCATGCATTTTTTGATGTTATTTAAATGTTAACTGATAGTTGAAAAAATCTTATTTTTATTGCTGTGGATTTGGCAATGTGTATTATTTGCCAGATTTTTTTTAAATGCCACCTTGCAAATGTGTAATGTAGTTTTTTAAGCAATTCTTTTTCATAGATGTCATAATGAAGTGTTTTGCTGAAATTTTTCTCAATTTATTTATTGCAAAATTAACATTTATCTGTATTCTAGGAGTTAGGAATGCATGCACAAAAGGTTAAGGGTTCATATATTATGCAGTTGTATGCTCCATTTTGTATGATTAACAAAACTGGCATGCTGCTGACGTACAGGGTAAGTACAGCATTTTAGAAAGAATTTTTCTACTTCTTAGTTTCAAAAAGTTTACCTATTCTTTTCCTGAAAACAGTGAATTTTCTATCACATTATAAATAATAAATATTAATTCTGAAATTTAAATGTATATTAACTGGGGGGGGGGAGATAGTGTGGTTTTGTTCATTTCAAATATTCTGTGTATTATTATATACGCAAAGATTTCCTTTTACTTACGTCAATGGTTTAAAAGTATTTTTTCCCCCTTTAACCTCTATTTGCTATCTTTACTAATGTGTTGTCTTCAGATTAAATTTCATTATTAGTCAGTCATCTTTAATTTTTAACTTTGTGTTAATACCTTTTCACATGTTTATCTATAACAGAACATAACTTCAATGTGTACTTAGTTTATGAGGTTTTTATCTATTAAATTAAAAAAAAAAAAATTCAGATCAAACAAAGTTTCTTTCTATCACCACTGTTCTAACAATGTAGTAAATAATTAATTGTCTCATTTTTAGAATGAAATTATTTTTTTTCAAATATGTGATGTAATGTGGTTATCATTATTGTGGATTATTTTATGAATCTTTACAAGAAATAAGGCAATAATATATATAAGTGATTTTAATAAATTTCTCTGAAGGTTTTAAAGCTTCGATATTTGCTTAAGTTTCTCATGCCTAGACAGGTTTGTACTCAAAACATATCTATGTTACTGTGATATAGAAATTTAGAAGTGGGATATCAAATAGCCTGTTGTTCTCATTATCTGACTGTTGTTCAAATTTACAAGCTTTTTATCTGTTGTAAATTTAAAACAGTACATAATTGTTGTAAAGTATACTGTAGTAAACTTTATTGTCTGTTCTTTAGAAATATATGGTTTATTTTATATATATTCACAAGAAATAAAACATCATAAATAAATGTTTGTAATATCAGTTTCTCTGAAGATTTAAAGCTTCGTTATTTTTTGAAGTTTGCCATGCTTAGATGGATTTTGTATATCAAAATCAGCAACTTGAGTTTCAGAGTGTTTGTACAATTTTTAACATATGAACTTTTAATTATATTTGTGATTATTGATGTCATTTTAAAGCCCTTATTCTGAATCTTATTCTATTGTGGCTATTTTACATACTTAATTATGCTTTGTTTGTAAGTATAGACAAAATAACAGGTATATTTCATTATATATAAGTATTATAAAACTGTTTGAATGTTAAATATAAGTTTTAAAAAAGTTATTTTTCAATTTTGCTAAATATTTTTTAAGTGTAAATGAATAAGTTGTCTTGGGATCTCTTTAGTATATGATTACCACAATCATTGTAAGTATTTCTATGTCTCAGTTAAAAATTTATGCACATAGTTTTTACTTGGTGTGTAATTTTCTTAGAAAATTCCTCTTCTTGATTGGTTGTGTGAATATTCCGAAATTTCAATACATGAAATTCATTATTCGTATATTTCACTGTAGTTATAGTAATAATAATTTGCAAGTCAGATGAATCAGTTAATCTAGATGAATTATATGAAATATAAAAGTTGCATGTTCAATTGTTAAGTGGTACTTTTTGATGAACATTTTATGGTTTGAAATTGACATTTTTTAGAATATTAAGTTTCCATTTAATACTGAAAAATTCTCTATTTCTTTTATCATGGGCCTAATCATATTAATATTTACTAATTCTCTTCTAAAGTAACATACTTTAAAAATGTGAAAGTGAAAACAAACTTTAAAGGATTAAAAATATTTTATACTATTGTTAATTAATCAATATCCTAAATTATAACTGTTAAAGGCAGTTTTCAAGAAAGAACAGTTTCGCTTTACAAAGCTTATTTTACTAATAAATTCTTATGCCTTGTGCTTCTTCGTATTACTTTTCCTTTTCAATACTTATTACTGAATGTGCTGATTATTTAACACTCTTCTATAAGTTGACTTTAGAATGAAATTTAAATCTGTGTAAATAGCATTATTTTTGAGTTTTTCTGTGTATTTTTTTTTTTCAATTTGAGAATTTCTCAGGCTGCAAATGATTATATTTATTCATTTGTTACCTTGATTTTCTTTCTCTGCGCAGCGCTCAAAGAAGGGGTTCGAGAAATTTGAGGGAAAGAATCGCAAGGTGACTTTCAAAGTTTTAAATTTTGCATGAGTTTTTGTTGCTCTTTTCTCTCTCTCTCTCTCTTATAGTTTACTGTAAATGGGAAAGTTTCATCTTCTTTTTTCTGAAAATAATATTTCTTTTTATTTCAATTCTGCATCTAAAAAATAACAAGTTTTCATGTGGTTGATTAACCTTTATTAACATAAAAACTCATTCTAACATTCTGAAGCTCAGTTACTTCAACATATGCTTTCTAGTCATTGCAAATCATTTATTTTGAAAGCTTATGAATTTCTTCTGAAGTGAAATATTGTGTGTTTAGTATTAAGCAATTATTTTGTATTGTTTTTTCTTTTAATATTAAAAATCTTTCTGAGTGAAGAAAATTGGTTATTTTAAGATCATGAATTCACCTCTATTTTCTTGTGGTAAATTTTCAAGTTTATGATTACATGGGTCCTTATAGTTTTAAATTTTAATCAGTTAAATTGCTACATTTTCGAACATTATGTTGCATAAGTGGAAATTAGATTTCAGTGTTTTTTTATCTCATATTTTTAATAGAGATTTTGCTGTTTAATCTCGCTCTTATAGTACTAAACTCATCAAACCATATGATAATTTATGTACAGAGAAAAATGTGGTATATAATTTAATGTAATGTAATTTCTTATTCATAAAGATAAAGCTGACTTTAATTAAAACATTGAAAAATATTTCAATAAATACAAAATGTTTAATTGCTTATTAAATACATGTATTTGTTTACTTCTAACAGACATAAAAATGTTACTTATTTTTATGCCATTCATAAGAATTACTTGAAGAACTGGTTTCTGAATATCAAAATCTAAAAAAAAGTATTTTTAATCCTCAAATCTTGACCTACTATTATTTTCTAATTATATGCAACTCTTGTAAATAGTTTTAAATTTTTCTGTGATGAAGCAAATTGATATTTTTGCACAAGACTGTAATAATGTAATTGATTGTAAATTGATCTATAATAATACAAACCATGGAAACCATTTGGAATAATTGAGGCCAATTTATACAGTTGCTAATTCAAGAAAGTGAAATAAATATTTGAATTTTTGAAGAAAAATCTTTACACATTTATTCACACAGCTAAATATTTTTTAATAATTGCTAATTTTAAATAAATCTGCTAATTTTAAGTAACTGTAACTTCTTAAAAAATATTATAAATATTAATATTTAATTATTAATGAAAAAATTATAATAAAATCTATGGAAATGTTTTTTAGTTTGTATTTTTATTCTTCTGTCTTATTAGAATATTTATTTTTGCAATTTTTTTTAAATATTGTCAGCTGAAATGCAGTACTTGCTGCTTTGATGATCACAATTATCACATTTCATCTCATGTGAGTGTTTTTGAATAGCAAATGTATTCTACATCATGAGGTTTGTACTAAGCAAAAAATTAATTAACAAATGATGGTAAGTTGGATATTAAACTCTGTGTCCTTTTGGTTACATTTGCTAAGGAACATTTTTTAAAATTGCTTTTACATTTATATTTGATAAATTAAATGTTTACTTTTTTATTTTAAAATTTCATTACTTTTTTAAATGTTAACAATATTATTTTTGTTATTTTTTGTCAGTCCTAATTTTCAGTAGTTTCTAAGGATTGTACATTAAATTACAGTGCCCTCTAAGTTGTACATCTATGAATTTTGTAACATTCTTTATTTATTCTTTTTGTATGCTTAATTTCAGACAGCTTTTTGCTTTTGTAAAGAAGTATGTTTGATGTTCGTCAAGAACAATTAGGCAGTTTTTACTGCAAGGGAAAACATAAATCTGAAGTTAATGTTGATTGGGAGTTTTATGAGGAATATCATCTGTAGTTAGAGCCTGTTAAGCAAATAATAGAAATTAACTTCTAATTATGATCAAATTTGAAGAATTGAATCTGTTGCATAAAAATCTTTTAGATTATCTTTATTTTAACTATCCCAATGATTAAAATTAGAATTTGTCTTCATTGTTTATTTTCGTATCTATATTTCCTGAAAAATTTCACGAATTTTTTTTTTATTATTATTTAATTCCTTTTGTGATTAACTCATATTTTAACAAATTGAGTATAGGGAAAAAAAAAACTTGGGAGAAAAATTTAACAAGTAACGAAATTAATATTTTTAAAAACAAATAAACTGCATTTGGAAACATATTTCTTTGCTTCCATTTTACTGAAATGTTTACCCATATTTTAGCTGATATGAAACTACATCATAATTTTAGGATGATAAAATTGATTATAGGCACTTAATTCAATTGAAAACATTAATTAAAGTCATCCTAAGCATAAACTTGAATAATGAATTTATATTTCTTTGTTATAATTGATTTTTGAAAATTGTGGTTGGCATGTGAAAGGATAGCAGAAATTCTCAGTGTAAAAATACTGCTGGATTGCTGATATGATCATCAAAAATAGAAAGTGCTGCATTTTAACATTGGCTATAAATGAAATATAACACAAAATAATTTGAAGCACTTAAGAATTAGCTTTGAAAGTAGCATGTACTTTCCAACCAAAACCTTTGTAATTTTTCTGTAATTAAATATCTTTTTTAATAAAAGATTTCTCTTTTTAATTTTTTGTTACTATTTTGAGTGAAATTAACTTGTATTTAAATGTTCTCTGCAAGCTGTCCAATTGGTCAGATAATGAGGACTCTGGATCTTCTACTCAGTCCTTGGCTTCTGTGAGTTAGATGATGATTTGACAGCTTTGCACTTTTAGACTTCAGCTTTAGCAGCTTTTACTCAATGTTAATAACTCTGTTATTAAATATGCAGTTTGCACATATTTGTTTCTGCATTTTTCTCTTAATTATAAAATTTTAAAATCTAAATTCTGTAATTGTTAAAATTAATATGGTCATTTATACTGTATTACAATATAAAAATTAGTATTTCTCTGAGTATAATGCCCATTGTAATACATTGACAGACTTTTCTGTGAATGGCTTTAAAAATTATTTCACTGGATAATATTCTTTTTCTGCTGCACAAAATGAGCTTAAAATTTATCTGTGCTTTTTTCAGTCTTTCTGTTATTAAAAATCTTTAGTCTTGAAATTTAATTTGAAGTAATCCTTGTATCTGACTTTATTTTTGTATGATGATCTGATTCAGCTTCATAAAGAGAAATTTTCAATTTTTTTGGATGCATTTGGGAGGAAAACACCAAGTATGCAGCTGCCTACTGGATGAAGAATGAGATTAAAAATGAAGTAGAAAACAGGCCTTGTTAACCCTCTGAAACCCACTGTTCTTTTAAATCTAGTTCTTTTAAAACCCAGAACGGCCAAGGCAGAAATGAAAGAAGATAATCATTTCCTTTCCCCCTCTTGGAAGCAAGTGTTCATTTATGTTGTGGGGGTTCTTGTATCGTCATGTTCCTAACATCCAAACCCTTGTTGACTATAAAGGGGTCGTATACAAATAACACTTTATACTTTCACTAAAAGATTTTCTAGAACTTTCGTTTTTTACTGTTGTACATGATTATAACTTATTGTTTAACAAAAGACAAATTTGATATGAAAACATAACTTTAAATTTTAATGAACAAGCAGATGCCATTTTAAAATTATTGCTGCATCATAAAAATTTAATAATTTTAGAGTTCTAATTTTTTCATTTCAAGAGTTTGCTCATCTAGATAACTCAATGTAAACACTCTCAATATATTATATTTATAAAACTTAAGATAATTTTTAATTTATTTGCACCTAAAGAAATTTATTTCCATAGTAATTGCTCAGATTTATTCATTAATATATAAAAGAGAAAAAGTTCCAAAGTTGAAACTTTATTAAAATATACTTAGGTACATGGATAGTAAAGTTATTTCCAGAGTAAATATACCAAAATTTATTAAAAATTTCAGAATTTAAAATGACAAAATAGAACAAGAGGCAACACAGGACAGAGAATATTTACTTGACAAGATTATTTTCTTACTAGGTGATATTTACAAATATAGTAGGTACACTGCTAAAAGTAACCAAGTCGAAACCTCTCCTTTTCCTTCCAAATGCCTTTCGCAAGCACATAATTGTTATTAAACGCAAGATGTAAATGCTACAAAGAAAAGAAAGATGTCGAATTTTAATGAATGTAACAATCAAACCCTGGGTTTTCTAATCAATGAGAACTTTTAATTGCACTTCTTAAAAAATTGTTTTTTCTCACTTGAGCAGTACACTGAAGATATAAAATCTGCCAATCTTCAAATGATCTGTAAGACTTTTTAAAGTATGAATATTTAATTCATTGTATTCATAATTAAGACTGTTTTAAATACTGGTAGGAAAAAAACATGCTACAAACGCAGTTTTCCAAAAAATCAGTATTTTATTTACATACTTTCTAATATTTTGTTTTAAATTAATAAACATTTTTAAAAAGTCCACTCTGGAGTTCATTAAATTTAAATCATATTCATCAGTATCATCAAACAATATTTTATTAATTTCTTCCTGAGTTAAAACCTTCGATATCCAGGCATTTTAGCAGTTTGAAAGCTTAATGTAAATTGAGCATCTGCCCTTGAACACTTACTGGAGGCATCAATCAAGAGTGACAGTGGAAGAAGAAACAACTATTGTTAAAAAGATAAGATTGCTCTACACCTTTTACCTCCCCTCTTGGAAAAAGGGGGATTAAATAAGTATACGACATTTCGGGCACTCGACTGTCATCTGTTTACTTTATTAATTTTACTTAATAGCAGCTGAAGAGTGTAGTGAATAAATTAAGCATTGAAAGAATATCAAATATTAATCACATATTCTTGCAGTATCAGTATAATTATTACTGTAATCCTTATTCAAAATCTTTTTATCAATAAAAATTCAGAAAATGTTTACAAAAAGGAAGTGAAAGTGTTCTTACTTTTATTATTTAAAATCAATATCCTTTTTCTTAAATTTAAATGTGTAGATCTAAAATAGTCTAACTGGAACATAAGTTATAAATTCACTAAATAACAGTTCAAAAATATTGTGTAATTGTGCAACAAATAAATGTGATGAAAAGTCATAAATAAAGAATTCAAATGATTATAAAATCCATTGCTACATATCAAATGCGATAGAATGGATGGAGACCTCAATAAACCTTCACCTTTTCTTGTATACAATGATTATGGCTTCATAGCCATTTTGTCAGTGTTTCTTTAACAATTTTTGCATTGGTTTGTCTTTAGAGAATGATTATAAATGTGGTGCAATAGTTTTATGTTGTCTGACTATAGGATATATTTAAATATTAAGGCTTCAGTTGTCTTTAATGTAAACTGAAATTTTTGGAAATAAATTATTTTAGTTAAAGGAATGCTCACACCTTCTTTAATTAATTATAAATTGTCTTTTGCATTAAAAATTGATTATTTTTGTTTGTGATTTTGATTGTTTTTAGTCATTATTCAGTGGTCACTATTCAAAATAACAAGTAATTATTCAAAATAAGCAACAATCTCTTGTTGTACATTTGCAGTTGGAATTTCAAAATTAAATAAATGATTTTTGAATATTTTGATATTGTTGCTCGTTTATCGTATAAAGGATTGATAAATTTGATTTGGGGGAGATGAAAATAAGGTATCTTGAAGATATTATTGCAGTTTCTGTTCTTAATGTATTTTCAAATGTTATAGGAAATGTTATAATTTTAAATGCTTAACATTAAAACTTTTGCTGGGTTGAATGCTGAATATTTCTTAAATAATAAAACATTTCCACTAAAACACTTACCAAGGTTAACAAAATTATATTTCCTAGTCTTCTGCCGATTAACTTTTATGTGCTACTAAATTTTTTTCAAGTAATATTTTAATTGTGATTCTTTGCTTTCTACCCTGATTTTTTTCCATTTAAAACTTCTCTTTATTTTAGCCAGTAAGTGTTTAGAAAATGCAGCAAAACTTTAAAAATCTTTTCGAATTTGTGAAGCGTTCTTCAATAAAAACAGTTATGTAATTATGCCAAAATGTCTGTTCATGTTGTGATTTTTCATTGCTTTATTAATTATGGTGTAATGTGCAGTTAATTACAAACTATTGCTGTACTTACTTTACATTCCTTTATATTTCAGTTCTTAGCAATTCATTATATGTTTAACTTTATTTCGTTCACAGTACATAAATACTTAAAAATTTTTTTAAGAAAATGATTGCATTTTTTAAACTATTACATTTTTTGATTACTAGAACAATGAAAAGGTTGTTTTCCTTTTACTTTTTTCTTAATTATGCCTTTGTCTTTTATTTTTTAAACATAATTTGATTCAATAATCATTAAATTTGTTTTATATATTTTTATAGGGCGAAGATGATAACATCATATACCATCCACCTGAAATTAATCCAGTTTTATTTTCATTTAAAGCTAAAGCATTTTTTGCTAAGAAAAAGGTAGTATAAATAAATATATATTTAGCTTTGTGTTGCTTGATGAAATGAGATTAAACTGATATAAAAAATATCTTTTCATTACATATTTTATGTTATAGGCTTCCTTAAAGATAGGAGAATCTGAATGGTCAGATAAATTCTCACTAGATGCTGTGGGTAGTTCTGGAACAGTGGTGGCCAAAACTAAAGATGGTCGAACTTATGGAGTAAGCCAAGAATGCATTTCTTGAATCAGGGATGAGATTCTTCCGCTTTTTGGCGAATTTCCGCTTTTTTGTTATTTTGGAAAAATTCCGCATTGTCTTTTTTCCCCTCAAAATTCCGTTGTTTTTTTCCCCCTTTCTTTTTTCACCCTTCCTTTTTTTCCTGGATTTCCGTTTTTTTCCTCCCCCACAAAAATTTGCTTTTTCTTCCGGAAATTCCGCTTTTACACAAAAAAAAGAGACCTTCCTATTTTCCGTTTTCAAAAGAAAATTCTGGGAAAATATGCTCGACCGTGCGGCTTGGGCTAGGAAACCAGCTGACTCATCTTCTACTGACAAATCAAATTTATATCAGCAAGCTCTACAAGGATGAACATTCCAACATTCAGTGCCATTCAGAGTATTAAGTACCACCTTTTTGCAGAAAACAAAACCCCTGTGGCATATTTTGCAAAAAATTAAAAAAAAAGCATAAACATGTTGAAAAACCAGCGGGAGTGGCCTCCCCTAAACTTTCTCGTATGCTTTCCCAAAAAGGTGCTGTTTCCCCTCCCACCGCATGGATAAATTAGAAGACCACATACCAAATTTCAATTATCTAATGTAAGTTACTAAAAGATTTGCACACATCTAAGCAGCCTTTTAGCTTGCCAGCAATATCTCCGATCTGATTGTTTCAAATTTACTACCGATAGTTGTAGTTGAAAATATTATGCACATTGGCAGAGTGCTTAAGAAATTAAAAAAGCATGAAAAACAGAACTGATGAATCAATTGACACTAATTTTGGTTTGTTACTTTATAACTTTACTTTTAACAACTACTCTCATTCTGTCAGAGTAAAAACATTTCAAAATCCACTCAGAAAAAAATGCATTACGAAATATACAAAATAAAACTAACCGCAATCAAATATGCAACTCTTGAAAATGTTTCGGCGTGAAAAAAAAATTAAAAGAAAACACTCCATAATTAATTCACTTTTATTCGAGAAGAATTTGGCGGTGAGCCAAGATGACCGACCGTATTACGGGAACTGAGGTAAGCAGTACGCATGCGTGTAGAGATGACGGATTCTCTTCAAAAGTAAATTATGCGGACCGACAGACAGTCAACCCTTTGACGGATTTGGCCCAAAATTTTATACGGACCTACATTAATGACGATAAAACTGTGTACCAAATTTTATCCATCTGGCTTTTCAAGTTTTTGAGTTATAGCGTTCGCATGACCTCGAACATGCAGACAGACAGACTTCCCGTTGACGGATTTTGTCCAAAAGTTGATAGAAACCTACAAATTATGTTTAAAGACCACATACCAAATTTCATCCCTGTAGCTCTAATAGTTTTCGAGTTATCGTGTTCACAGACACACAGACAGACATAATTCCAAAATAGTGTTTTTCGGAATCAGGGAGGTCTAAAACGTGGAGATTCGTCAAAATCTCGAGTTCGAATTTTTTGACGATTGCAATACTTTCTCTTTGTATACTTCGTATACGAGAAAGTAAAAACTAGTTGAAAATTTAAGATCATCTAGTAAGGCTTACCAAGATGAAGAAATAAAAAAAATGGAACAAAAACAAACTACATCAAGAAAAAATCCTGTCAAAAGTGGCAGCTAAAAAGCTGTGTGCAAATGCAGAGAATAAGACATAAAAAAAATCTTTTCAAATAAAAAAAAGAGATGATTTAGCTAGGCATTTTAGAGATAATGTAGTCCTGACAACTATGCCAGTAATTAAACAGATAGATACTAATGAAGACTGTGCAAAAAATTTAGCCTTTACTGAAAATAAACTTGCAGAGGATGCAAACACATCCTTTATTGAAGAAAAATCTGTCAAAGATAGGAGGCCTCCAAAACAAGGGGTGAAGTATGTTAATGGAGATCTGTTACTAACAAAAGCCACACAATTAAAAAAACGAAAGAAAACCACTTCTTTAACAATTAAGGAAATGTTTCAAATGACAATAATGCTAAATGAATCTGTCATTGTAACTGTACAATTTCACGACCCCTTTCACATTATAAGATGCAAAATATTGTGTTGTTACTTTTGCAAAAATGTATAAAATTAATAGAAATAAAACGGAATTCAGTATACGATACATTATTATAATTTATAAAGAGTTAATACACTTTACACAATGGGGAACTTCAGCATTTTTTTAAAAAATTTTTTGAATCGATTTAAAATGCTTCGAAACGAACAATAACATTAAAAAAAAAATTCTAGACAGTTTTTTTTTTCTTTTCTTTTCTTTTAAATTTGCAATCAAAGTTCGCATCTCAGAATTTGCGGGAAAAACGATCCATTTTGGCTCGAAACGGGTCTGATGTCACCTGTGCCTGATGTTAGTTTAATTAGCAGTTTTTTCATGCTCAGAAAAATTGTATAAATATTTGTTTGAACTTTTTGTTTGCATTTATCTTGTTTGTTTGTGTTGGTGATGTCATGATGTGGGCGTGTGCATTTTCTATGACATCACAGCCAATCAGGTTGTGCCACTTGTTTTTGTTTAGCTATATAAGGAGGTATGTTAGATTGTTTTTAAAAAATATGAAATAAAAGAGCTTTTAGTGTAAGCAATGCTGTTGTGTCTTTTGCACTGAGTCTGATATTCTAAACTGCAACATGGGTGCAGATGCATTGCCTGGTAGATACATTGCTACACCTGACAGGGAAGACACACGCTTCCTTCGCATTCGCTATCTATAAAGATTCTCTTTTATTCTACAATTTCCAACTATCGCATAAGATAAAGTAATGTCGGCAAGATACAAGTATTGTATTGTTTCTAAATGTAGTAATACGACTGCAACGGCACCCGATAAATTATTTATCGATGTGCCAAGAAATTATGTTATTCGCAAAAAGTGGTGTAAAGCGATGAAGAAAGATCCGAAGCTAAATCCAGAATTATCAGCAAGCAGTGTTCGTTGTGTCTGTGGAGATCATTTTGATGTGAGTTATTAATCTATATTATACCTATTAAAATTGTATATCATGAAGTACAGTAAATTCAGAATTCGATAACTTTTTTGTTTTTAAAAGAAGTATAAGGTGAGGTTAGCAGCAAAAAAAATTAAGATATTTTAATAAAGTTAATTAGTTTTTTCCCATTTGATTGCATGGAATTTATTTTTTTACCCTGAGAGGGACCATTGCCCCTCAAAGGGTAAAAATATAGAAGATCCTACCTTCTTTATGATTCTTTAAAAAAAAAAAACTTGCTCTTGTTATTTTATTGCATACATTTTTTCAATGGATATTCAAATGTTTCTTAAATTTTTTAAAAAAATTACAGTACTATTGAAAATTTATAAGAATATCTTAAAAATTAGTTTAAATTCACGACTTTTTTGATAATGAAATTCGTTTTCGTTTGTAGTTCAACAAAATAATTCGCAGAATTAATTTTTGATGCAAAATAAATCCTTTACATTCAATGAATGTATTAAAATCAAAATTTGTCTTCAAAAAGTTAATTAAAGAAGTATAAGGTGAGGTTAGCAGGAAAAAAGAAATAGATATTTTAAAGCAAATAGTTAAATTTAATTTGTTTTTTCCCTCTATTATCCCCCTTTTTTGATTACATGGAATTTACATTTTAAGAAACCATTGATACCCCATAACAATATCAGGAAGGTACTGTAAAGAAGTGCCTTGAATTTCATATTTGTTCTGTTTTTGATGTAAGTATAAGATGAGGTTAAACGCATAAAGTACCTGTATGAGCTCGTATTCAAAGATTACGTGGTAGCCACGTGTAGTTTTAAGGTTCTATTTTTGATTAAGCTTTATAAATAGATTTAATATTGTTTCTATTTTGGCACCGATTTTAAAAAGAAAATTATTTTATACTTTCAAAACATGGTTTTGTTTAATTTTTTAAAAGATTATTTTTATTTTTTCACATGAAAAGTTGAGCGCAGACACATACATAAAAACGTAGCTGGCCTTTAGCGGTTTCCTGCTTTTTTTTTATTTATGCTGATTCATCCACACATGGATAGTGATGATTTAATCGCATTATCAGAATTAATTTATTTCTTCATTTTCAGTGGATTTTTTTTATGGGAGTTTAAAGATTTCATTTCTTTTTTTTTTTTATACCGAATTCGGTTAACATTAAAAAGAAGTTAAGCTAGAATTAATTTTGTTTCATCAGTTCTGTTTTTCATGCTTTTTATTATTTTTTAAGCACTTTGTCTGTCTACAAATTAGTATACACATCATGGGATGCTGTTTGGATTCTGATTTATGACAGGGGTTTTTTTTTAGCTAAGATCAGCATTTTATTTTGTTTTATGTTGTTTCATTGAGGAGGATTATAAGACAAAAAAAAAAGGAGAAATTTTACCATTGTGCTTTTATTCCTCATATCTCAGTCATCATGAAATCGGAATTTTTCTTGAAATACATTGCCATCATTGTAGAATCAATCATTTTCAAATTTTCCGATTTACCTTGTACAAAACTAATATCCATTGTGAAATTGAAGGTTGAATAGTAGAAAAGCCAAAAATTTTACTTTTAAAATGTTAGCTGGTACAAACACCTTGATTCAAAGCAGGGCACAAAAGTAGCAAAAGAGAAGTATGTGAAGGAAAGAAACTTTGACGTCAAAATCTACTCGGCCAATGAGAGTGCATTTCGGATTGCATCATGATTCCTGCTATTTCAGTGCATCTTTTGCTTTCAATATTTAAATGAATAAATTTTTATGTAAAATTTCACTTGCATATATGAAATTATAATGATTTTTTCTACAAATGTGGTTGGCTTTCACGTGTTTTTAAAAAATGCTGAAGTTCCCCATTGCATGAAGCAAAAGAAATTATTTGTCATTATTTTTATTTATTTTTAGAGCTTTTATCTAAAGGCTATTAAATATAATTCTTCCCAGACTTCTGTTGGGTGAAAGTTGCATCTCAGTGATGTACAGGTGGTAAATATGGTTAAATGTCTAATTTTTGTATTTCCTGATGCCCCTGATGATGTGTTAAACTTGTTTGTTAACTTTTAATGTGAATTATTTAATAATAATTTGATATTTTTCTTATTTATACGTAATGAATTATAAATAATTAATTTATTAATTATTATAGTGTAATATTTTCATCATGTTGCATGTTTTACTTCTTAAAACCTATTTCCCGTATAAATTATGGTACAAATTTTTTACTCGCGTGTGAGTTCAGTCTTTTTGCTTTTTTGCCAATCTCATCCCTGTTGAATATAATGCATTTTCTATTCAAAATATGATTATTTTGTGATTATTAAAAAATGTTTTATGAATTTTTGAAATATATTGCTTTAAATGCTTAAATTTATTTTTATTTATTTTATTGCTGCATTTTATTCTCTAGTATTGAACTGTCATCATTAAATTCTTTGGATTATATAAACCAAAGTTGTCCTTAAATTTAATTTGTTTTGCCTTATTCCAAATGAGATTTTTGTCTTTTGATAATTATATCTTTTATATTAAAATTGATTATTTATGTATATTAAAAATTTGTTTAATTTTTTATTGAAAAAACAGAACTTATTTTTTAAACATGAGTGCCTTTTTCAAATAACAATCCAGTGATTTATAAACTTAGTATTTTAATATATACCTATGCCTAAATAATTTTAAATTGTTATAAATATACATAAAATTTCTGTATCAAAGATTTTTATGTTCAAGTATTTATTTTTTAGATAGGAGTGCAAATAAAACTAAGCCAAGTCGGATTGACAAAGATGATTATTTTTACACCTTATTATCTCCTTGTGAATAATTGTGATGTAAGTTTTCGAAATATATTTTGTTATTAACGAAGTTGAATATTATTTGTACTGAAAGTACTTTTTAGTTATTTTATTTAGGACTTTTATATATTTTAGTTAGTGTATAATAAATAAAAATATGCAGTGTAGAATATTTGGTGTGGTTCATATACATGAAAATTAAATATTTGAACTAAAACAGTATAAATTTTCATTATTTTTTTATTTCTTAGTTTATTTACTACTATTCGGTAATATTTTAATTCATTTTCATTGCCTTTATGTCGGTCAGTAGCCATCAAAAGTGTAGGATTCTTGATTTTTCTTTAAAATACAATATATGAATGGTCTGTATGATAATAATTGTTTAATAAATAATTGCATAATTTCTGAAATTATACTCATATATTCTATTTAAATATGTGTATGATATTTTTTAGGAAGTAAGTTAAATAAAATTTGATGCTTAAGTCTCTTATTTTGCAGATGTGTATTAGAGAATTAGATGATAATATTTTACTGCAATCAAAACAAAATATCTTTATGCTGCAGCATTTAAATAGCACAAAATTCTTGTTTAAATATCAATTTATAAAATATTACAATGTTTTCCAGAAAGTGAGTTTCTCTGTGGCCATAAACTGAAAGAAAACATAGTTACATGGAAATAGTGTAACAGGTGCAAAAATTGTTGAATTGCTTAAACTTGTGATACTGAGGGATGAAATTTTATATGCTTATTGTAGTCTGCTGTCCTGGGAATGATGTGGGTGTGATGGTTTGAAATAATACCAATCACCCCATTTGAATTAGCATATCTATTTATTAACACTAGGTTGACAGAAACTGATGATGGTGCAATATTTACAGGTGCTATCATTACAGGTTTAGTTATGAAATGGTGTCCAGTGTCGGAGAGTTCATTACGCTATTGTATCGTACCACTGTACTCAGACAATCCTTCAGGCTTGTGACCACCTACGCATGGTCAGTTGCTGGACATTGAGATCTGGAATCTCCCCTTCGCAGGAGCTAAGGACTGTTGAAGTCTCCTACGTGAGAGTTTGTCTTTCCCATCAGATCTCACCTCTTGTCTCGTCTCTGACTCCGAGTGACATAGAGCCATTACAGTATGAGAGTCTGCGCCATCTGGCGGTGGCAGGCGCAAATCCCACAATGGTTAGATATATTTGTAGCCTGCTGCTTAGGATAACAGTGGTGCTGAATCGGGGGCAGTCGCCCCTACTTTTTGTGGAAAAAATTAAATTTTTATTTCAATTTAATTGCCCAAAATTAGGAATTATGAAAAAACAATAATGTCTGGGCAAGTTACCTAATTTTGTAACTAAACTTAGCCTTAATAATAACTTTAGCCTAAAATAAACCCTTATACTCCTTCGTACATTTAGTGTCTATAAACCCCCCCCCCCCTACTTTTGCCATTCAAGTGCTGCCACTGTAGATAAGAACTAGTGTGTGACAGCTGTCTGCAAATCTTTGTTATTCTACTGATTTTGACAAAATAGGAATTTTTTTAAGAAATCAGGTTTATGTTGTAGACATTCAGACCTTCCATTGACCTCCAGACCATTGCTTAAGATATATTTTGCTGTTAGCCATATTTGAACCCGTATCATTGTGGAACTAGCTCTTCTTGTTTTGAATTATCTGTCCCAATTTCCAGTGTTGCTGGTGTTTGCTTATGTGTTCAAGTGTCAGATTCTTTAGCATGTACCTTTCTTGCAGTTTCCAACTTTGTTGCAATTCCTTTTAGAAAAGATTTGAATATCTATGGGAAATGGCTTCTATCTTCCATAATCATCAATGGATGGATCTCCATGATACACTGGCATACAAAGTTCTATAAAGTCATTATTCATGAAGGGCAGCCATCCACTGCACCCATAGGGGACTATAAAAAATTACCTTCACAAACTGCTTACTCATTACGTTTGGCTCATATGCTTGACACAGCTGATGATGAATTTTTATGAGTGCTATTTTTGTACATTCCAAAACTCTATCACAGACCTATGCTTGTAGTCTGTAAGAGAAAAGATGAGAGCCGAAATTTCCAGCTGCTACAACTACAGTTATGTGGACATTTGGAAAGTGCCAGCTGTTGCACATGATATTCATATCTTAAATTTCAGTCTTTTCATTGCTTGGCTTGACATCTTTTGATGTTGTGAGAAAAGTGTTTCTGAATAACCTTCTTAATATATACACAAACAGTAGCGAATGAGATATTGATGTTGCTAATAACCGCATAAAAGTGTGTACAGTAAATAACTTTTGCATTTATTGTACATTCTAGAGAAGATTTAATGCTGTTAGTTACATATGTGACAGATTTGATCTGATTTTAAATAAGTGATACACATCTTAAAATTTTCTCTTTGTAAATTAATTGCACCCTTCCCTTTTCTAGAAAGAAATAGAGGTTATGGAAGTGAATTCTTCAGAGGAGTGGATAAAAATACCAAGTAATGAGGTACATATTTCTTGCTTTTCAAAGTTTTGGTTTAATGATAAGTTGTAGAGTTGCTTTTGTGACAGCGTTGCCAAGGCTTTCCAGGCTTGATTTTCAGAGTTTAAAATACATTATAACATATTTAAAATTATGTTTTGATATCCTTTTATTTTAAATATAAAATTGCAGTAATATGCATGATGGTTTATGCTTGATAGTGAAATAATAATGTAAGAATATTTTAAATTGTGTTGCATGGTGTAAATACATAATTTTAGAAATTGGTTTTTATGAGTCATATTCAACTGATTGTATTCCTCCTTATAGTAAATTTTAATTAGAAGTTTAAAAATTATATGACAGCACTCAATTTATCTTTTTTTAAAAAAAAGATTCCTGTAGATCTCACTTAGTGCCTAGAACTTTTACCTATTGCTTATAGAATGAATTTTAAAGATTTCTTGTAGAACAATGGATTAAATGTGAACCAGAAGAGAAAAATAAAACCTGCCCCTTTCCTACACATATTCACTTTAATTTGAACCATCTCAACCAAACTTCATTTAAAAAAATCTCTTATCAGGTAGTTATAAATAGTTTTTCCACTAATAAATCTTTTATTTTCAAAACATAACATCTTTAACTTTACTTATTAATATGAAGCTTATTTTGTATTTTATTAATTTGACATCATATAAGTTGTAACTATTCCTTCTTTTTATTATTTCATAGAAAAAAAGGAAACAATATTCTTGCAATATTTTGTAAAATTTCTAAATACTTTGTTAATTTTGTTTTGTAGACAACATATATCTTTCGTAATAGGTGTTTGATATGTTAATAAAATAAAATGCAATGCTTTTAACCAACAGGGGTTATCAGCAGACTCTTCAGCTGAAACAGCAGAGAATGTATGTAAAGATAATTTTTATTATGATTGCATTGATTGATTTTGGCGAAAGTCATAGCCATAGCGCGCTTCCTAACAGGCTTTCTTACTAGATGCTTTTTAGAACACATTTTAACATTGTTTGAACTAAACAGCATGAATATTAAAAAGAGTTCTGCCGAGATTGTGCCTTGAATTGTAGCAATTACTGAATCCATAATTTTGCTCATAACTTGTACTGTCTTTATTTCTTTTTGAAAATTGCATTTAAATTGCTTTTTGTAAATTTTTTTAACCGAAATTTTCATCAGTTAAACTAATGTGCTTACAAAAAATTTATTTTTTTTTGTTTTGTAATTTTAGGAAATTTATTAATTATTCTTGACACTATTATCTTAAAATAGTGTGGAATGTATAAAAATGTTTCAGTTTTGCTGCAGCACTCAATAATTTAATCAGAATGAAAAAAAACGTGCAAGTTTTGTATATGTAGTATGTTTAAGTTTTAAAATGCTTTTTTCTAACTAAAATAACTTTTTTGCTTCATGTTTTTATGAAGTTTTAAACTTCTTTTTGTGATAAAATATTTTTATGGTTTTTTTTTTTTCTTTTTTCATTATTATGTCAAATTGAAAGAAGATTGAAGGTAATTTCTGTTATGTATTAGGTTTCTTTATTTAGGCCTTTTATATGTAATATTTTTCTCATTGACGTTGGCAGATTTGAGGAATTATGGGCTAATTCTCTTTCTTGCACTTTTATCAAATTTGGGAAATACAACTTCATGTTTGAATTATGTATTTAGTTTCATTATGTCAGAGTGTATTTAATGAAAGCAATCAGCATAATTTTTGTTTAAAAATATGAATGCTGCAAAAAATGTCACGAAATTCCTTTTGTTGTTTTATCAGTATATGTCTGTAAAATGCCCACCCTAATAGAAATTCTGGCATTGCCCATGATTCTGCCTTTATCAGTGAATTCTTTGAATGAGGGAAGGGGAGGGGGGCGGGCTGTTTAAGACATTGTTACAAGACATTTGTATCATAACTTGTGTGACATATTCAGTGTCATTCATCAAAAGTTTTCACTGTATGTGAGAATTATTTTTTCTTTTTATTTATTTAAGCATGTTTTTTTCCACAAGTCTTGTGCATGGGTTAAACATGTAAAATGTTTTAAATCAAAATGAAATAATATTATTCCATAACATAGCATCATTTTGTTGTAGTTTTGTCAGAACTATTTTATAATTTCCTTTGTGTTGTTCCTGTGTTAGGTTTTGTCTGAATTTTTATTGGATAAATAAATAAATGATAAATTTATTTATTTATCTGGCATCTCTTTGGCAATCTCTTTGCTATCATGGCTCTCATCTATTTGCTGTCATCTAATCAATTATGGCAATCTCTTTGCATTTAATCATTTTTGACAAATGGAATGATTTCTGCTTGAAAGTATTTTGTGTAATATTTAAAAAATTATGCATGTATGAAATGATTGCTAACCTTAGTTACTTATGAATTCATATTATCTATAAACATTGACATATTCATTAATAATTCAAATTCAACTTTGGATGCTTTTTTGAATTCAAATAACTTTACAATTACTGAATATTGTTATTGAAAACATATGGCACACATATGTGCCTTATAAGATACTGCATGTAATTGGTATTATAGCCATTATTGTCTAAGACTTACTAGCTTATGGAATTCTCCATATCATTTGAAGGTATTCTGTGGAACATTGCTCTTTGTATATGGTGGACTCGTATTTATATACTGCTGAAAGATGTTGCAGTTGTGTAACATTGTGATATTCACCTTGAAAACGAACCAAGTTAGAGATGGAGGCAAGCATACAGTTTTATCAGCAACAAGGGGGATTTAGATGCAGAATTCTGCAGATGATCTGCTGTCTAGCACCAAAGTGCTGTTGCTGGAATTTTTTTGATGTTAGAGGAGTGTACACGTGAGATTCCATCATGGAGAATGATCTATCACTTCCATACTATTTTATTTACTCGAATCCATCCATCAGAAATGTCATAATTTGTAGAGGAACTCCTTTTCTGTTATGTTCTTTGATGCAACTTGTCCCAAAACATGGAGCAGCAATCCTCTATATGCCTTCATTGCCTTTAATTTTCACTTTTTCTTGTGTTTCTTTTTTCTTGATTGTGTCAAAGAAATGCAATATCCGTGATGCTTGTTAGAGATTATTTTTGTGCTGAAATTTTATCATGGATCTTTATGTATTAATCTCCGAAGTTCTTCTTGCAGGTTTATTGATATTTTTAGCATTGTATTGTTTTTCATCACATTATTTTGAAAATATTTTAATAGCAGGAACATGGAAGTTGTTGTGTGTGTTTGACTGAAATGAAATTTTTATTTTCAGATTGAAATTTGTAGATTTTTTTTTTTTTAAATTCTGAATCAGACTACCAATTTAAACTGCCCAATTTTCTTAATCCTTTTTATTTGAATTGTAAAATACTTTGCCATTAATTTTTTTTCTTGCTTGCCTTCATTTTTATTATATATATATATATTTTTTTTTATCATATTTGAATAATATTAAAGAAATACTCTTATATTATTAATAGTTTTAAAGTTATTAATAATTTTTATTTATATCAATTTTATTTAAACTGTCAAAACACTATTTGCCCTATAAGTTTCTATTTACTTGTTATTGCATTCTTATTTATTCTTTATAATTCATGAATAATTAATATTAGAATATAATCTAATTAGATACTAATCTAAATTGTAAATTTTCGAGCATTAATAAATATTAAAATTTACAAATTATGATTTTAGTTATCTAGCCTCAATTGTTTTATTCATACATATGTTTAATGTATGCATTTCTTTTTCTGTCATTATACATATAAGAAAAAGAAAAATATACAGTTTATTTATCTCAAAAGTTTATCTAGTGAAACATTTGATGTCTGTTCTGCCTCTTTATTCTACTTCAATGTTATGTTATCTCTGTGGAAACAACTATGATTTTTTTTTTGTGGTGAATGCTTTTCATTTCTTAAAATTCTTTTTAATATGCAATTTAATATTTTTTGTAATCCCACAGTGCAGTCGATTTTGGCCAAAAGATACGAATAAAGCTCAAATGGTTGCTCGATATGTTGGTGAATCGCAGCAAACCTTGCCTTTCTCATTTAAAGAGGTTCATTGTACTCTCATGAGTCTTAAAACCAAGGTAATACACTTCTCTATAACATTAAATAAGTGTTTAAGCCATTCCTTTACATTTATAATATGATAGTTAAAATGTACCTGTATATATTTCTATCTGTGTATTTACTTTAACAAATAAACTTATGGTTTTAATTTGCTTTTATTGTATTTAGGATGGTGGAATTATGGTGGACTGCCAAATTGCCCAATCATCTGTTATAATTACATTTGAAGATTATGTTGAAGGACATGCTGCTGCCCTCTTAGTCAACAACTTGGAGAATATTCCACTAAGTTTTCATCAAAGGTTTAAAAAATCTTTGTATTAAAGATTTATTTTACACGCATTTATAATGTAAATCAGTGTATATTTATTTTATACTTTAAAAATGAACACTATAAAATTTATTTCAAATATATTTAAGCATCGGGGTATTATCATGGATCAAATAGAATCAGAAACATTATAAGAGGGAAAAAATTTTACAATTTTCAAATTGCATTAAATTCTTGACATATAATAAATATAAATTTACTGCATCTGTACTTATAAAAGTTGATGTTTGTGTGTGTTCGATGTCCAGACAAATCTATAGCATTTACAGCCATGAAATTTGGCACACAGGTAGTCATAATGGTGACTCAATGCACCTCGAAATCGGAATTTTAAAATTTAATCTAGAAATTTTTTTATTTAATGTTTTGGTTGATTTTTCGCACTAATTTTTCAATAGAATGGTTTTGAATAATTGTACGAAAAAATAGATAAACCATCGGAAAGAGCACACGATTCCTGTTCTAATGAAGTTAGTTTTGAATTCCTAATGTAATTTACTAGATTTTGAGAAATTTTTGAAAAATCACTTTTATGGTAATTTTTAATAAGGATTTCTTCAAATTCTTGCATCTGACGTTCTAACATCTCTATAATTTTCATTTTTTTCCAGCTTATAACGAACGTTTCTGTCGGATTTAAAACAAGAACGGTTAAAATATCTTTTTTTTTTAAATTAATTTTTCCTTGATCAGTTCAAACAGTTTTTTTGCTAGCGAGATTTAACAGCGAGAGTTTCTCCAGAATGCATTGTTGCAATTTCATTGGCTGGTGCTTGAACTTCCTCAAGGCAAGTGACATCATATGCTGTCATTTCCGGCATGCATTTCTACAATCCGATTCCTTCTGGCAGGTGACGTCATTACATTCGCGTCATCTCAATAATATATACATTTCTGTTTTGATATTTGTCATTATCGCAAAGAAAAATCTTTGTGTATCTTTTGTTTTCAAAACTTTTTCGAGTCGTTGTGGGCATTCCTCCCCCACCCCATTTTCTTGGAAGTCCTGATTCCACGGGCCACGCCATGCACGTACTGCTAGTTGTTAATAAATCACCTTATGTTATTTGAATCGTTTGTTTTTCGTTTTCAAAGCTTTCATGTGTCGTGGCATTTTTCCTGATATTTTTCTAAAACATATTTCCAATGAATTAAAGAGATTTTGTACTTTTTCTTATCTTTTATATGCAGAATATTTATTTTCAAAGTTTTTTCCTTAAGAACAGAGTGTAATATATTGTTAAACTTGTTTGTAATGAAATAGATTTTTCTGGAATACAGCAAAAGGAACTGAAAATGGAAGAGTGAGACAAAATTTGAAACTGAATTTATTGATATTTGAATGGTTTATTTGTGGTAATTACTCATGTTCTGTATAAAACTGAGTGGCCAAGTTATAGATAACCAACAAATTTTTGTGTCGAGTACAGATTTATAATAAAACATATATAATTAAATAGAAGATTCTAGATGAATGTGCTGATTGTTTTTTTTATTTATTTAGTTTGTGTATTTCTTTTGAAGGATGAAGAAGTTTTCGACCGTCTTGAAATAAGCAATTCTGATTAGTGTTAACTATGTGAAATGCGTATTCTTAAGGGCTTGAAGACTGGTATTTAGAACACTATTTAATTCATCCGAGTGATTCAAAATAGTTGCATACACAAATGAGAGAAAAATGCATTTCACAGCAATAAATAGAATTTCCTTTTTTTTTTTCTTCTTAATTATTGCAGAGACAATAAGCCATATTATAGTAATACAGGGTGGTCACAAAGCTTTCCCTGATTACGAAAAATTATTGTAAGAAACCTATTATAATTTGGTATATGGTTATTTTGACATATTGTAAAGAATAAAAAACAATTAAATCACTTGCGTCAGTAAATTTCAATGTGAGCACCTTGGTAGCTTGAAGACTGTTGAGGTGCTGATATGCACGATGAACAAGATCCACTTTTGATTCAGTTACAGTAGGCCTACCAATTCTTGGGTGGTTGCAAACGCTGCCAGTTTCTTTAAATTTTGCATACCATTCTTTCATTGACTTCACGTTGTGTGGTTTTCATCTATAACACTGTCGAAATTGATGTTGAACAGTAATGGCCGATTTGGATTCACAGAACCAAAGAACACATTGTGCTTTTTTCTTCACCATTTTCATAACAATCGAATGTAAAATCAGTATTTCTGCATTAGTTGTGCCATCTGTTGAACTAAAAAAATTTAAGAATACGACTATTCCATAATAAAAATTTTACAGTATCAAATTCAATGGTTCTTTCATAATAAGTTTTGTGTAATCATGGAAAGAGTTCCGTGACCACCCTGTATTATATTTACAATATTATATGATGAGCGTAAATCCTTGGGGTTACACTTACTATTAATCTTCATCTCATTTATATTTCTCAAAATTATCTGTGTTTTATGCAAAACATAAAAATATAATATTGTTGCTCTATGTATTTAATGTGTCATATGTAAATAAGCAGTTAATTTTAAATCAAATTCTTCTCAGTCATAAGCACTTTCTGTGCTTTAAACAAAATTATACCAGTCATAATTTTAAAAATAATTTATACATTTATTTATAAAGAGAATATTGTTTTTAGTAATGTGTCTGATGAAATTAAACTGGCTCCTGGATCATGTATATTGTTTGCTTGGCAAAATCCTCTTGAAAAGCGAATGTTGTGCTGGCAGTGTGAAAAGACCTGTGGTGAACATGACTTAGTAAAGGTATTTGTCTGCATAGGTTTTATTTCAATACGTTTCTTACAAAAATGCATTTTTTTCCCCCCCTGTTTCAGTCATTATTACAGTTGTTTTTTGAATTATTTCCTGTATGTTTAGCCTTCTGGAAACTATGCCAAAACAAGAATAAGTAATTTTGAAATTATTGAACTGATTTTAGAGTGATTTAAAATTTAATTTTAAATCATTTATGTATACTTTTAGTGTGAGATATATATTAACTTTCAAATCTTTTTTAAAAATAATTCTGTTTAAGGTGATTTTAGAAGATATTTATTCTTAGAAAAATAATTAAGATAGGACTATATTATCAGCTTTAACACTCTTTGTAAGAAATATATGAATTGTATAGTTCTTTACTTGAATTTTTTTTATAGGAAGGAATTGGAGAAATTAATCTCAAAGAGAATTTTAAAGCCTATTGGGTGTCATTTTTGGATGGTATGCAGAGAGTTTTAATGTTCACTAGTGATCTTGCTCTTGCCACTACTGCCCAAGAAGTAAGAATTGAAAATAATAATAATGATATAGAAATATATATAATATCAATAAATTCAGTTAAATATCTCATTATTCAGTTTATAATACCTTATATAGAAAACACATTTAAGAAATAAAATGGGGTTATTCAAAACTTTTTAGTTTATTCATTAATTTTTTTGCTGGTGATTTTACAGGGGATTTAAGTGGAGTGGTGCAAATCTTTTGTGTGTTGACTATTTTTATGCATAGATTTCAAATTTTTTATACATATATTTCCAAGATTTCTCCCATCAAGCATAGTTAAACTTGCTTTGCCCCTTCCTTTTATTAAAAATAATCTCTTAACTCATTTCTAATATATATATATATATTTTGGTTCTCTTTCATTTTTAAATTTTCTTACTTCCTTTCATCAATGCATAAAAATGTTTTTTCTTTGGAAAATAGTACTTGAAATTTAGATGAATAAAATAGTTTTTTAATTTTTCCCTTGCATCTTTTATTTGATAAAATAGAAATTTCCATCTGTTGATAAAACCCATGCAGGGTTCATACGCTCCTTGAAAACTCCTTAAAAGCTCCTTGAAAATGATTTTTATTTTCAAGCACTATGGACACTTCTTGAATTTGGGTTTTACTCTTTATAAACTACTTGATTTTCAATTTTTAACATTTCTTTTAATAAATGTGTACTATGTTTCACTGATAAAAAAGATTCTAAATTTCTGCCATATCAATTACCCAGTATTTTGCATTGCTCTTTCCACGTGGTTGGAACTTATCAATGGCTCTATTATGTCACCCTATCCCACCAATGACCTTTACCTCATCCTGTCGCAAATCCTGTGCAGTAACCTTATTTCTCCTTCAAAAAATTTATGGCCCTTGCATACCAACAACCAACCATTGAATGATTCATTGTAGCTGACATTCCAGAACCCCAATGAAAATAAAGTGGATTTGTCTTTGAAGGTCAAACATCGAAGAGTTCAAGGACATTGGCAGGATAGTGAAAAATATTTCATCCATTTCCTAATTGTTCTAATTCAAGGGATGCTCCCTGAATTTTGTTCAGTTTGCTCAAAATGCCACCCAACGGAAAGCGTAGCAATGTTTTAAGTACCTTAATATTTTTGTGTACTTTAAAAAGGGAACCCTTTTTCATGCGTAAAGTTTGACTCCTTGAAAATTTTGAAAACACTCCTTGAAAATGCCTTAAATACTCCATGATTTTTAATTTAAAAAATCAGCAAGAACCCTGCCACGAGAGAATCAGTATTTTATTCTTAGATCTTCACATATTAGCAAAGTGAATTAAATTAAAATAGAAAATAAATGTGCTGTTTAGAATGGAGGATGGGCAACTGAACATAGGAAAGATGCTTTTTTGTTAACTTAAAAGCAATTTCTAGAACAGTTATTAAAAATATTATAAGATAATTTAATACCCTTCTAGTCTTAACTGTGATATATTTTTTTAGTTTACTTTTTAAAACTACAGACTGCTTGTTTTCATTAATTATTTCATGTAATTTAATTATTACTGCTGTTTTTTTAGGATTTGAAAAGCATAGTAATGCTTCAGTAAGCACTTAAAACATTTGATTCTCTATGGGAGGGAGAATTGCCTCATGGCGTCTTAAATATTGACTACCAAACTTAGAAGCTAAATGGCAAATCAAACATTAAACAGAGAGAAACCAGAATTTATATATTCAAGCTATGATGTTTTCTCATGTCATTTTCAAAAATCAATGTCTTTTTGGAATATGTTAATTACATGGTATTTATTTTTATAAACGACCTCACTTAAACCAGTTGTTATGTATTGCAAGTCAGAAAGATTTACAATGTTTGACCTGATGTTATTATATTTTGCTTCATTTTTTTTTCTTGCAAAATGCTGGTTTAACATATTGAATTAATTTATTTTCTGTTATAATTAACATTATTTGTATTTAACTTACTCTTTAGGCTGGAGAGTTGGAACGTATAGAACAAGAAATTACTGTTTCACTTCAAGGGGTAGGAATATCTTTGGTAAACAACGATACAAAGGCTGAAATATTGTATATGGGTCTGACAAGGTACTTACTAACTTCTGTTATTTAAAAAAAAAATTGATTTTTTTTCCTTATAAAATAACATTTAACTGTAGACTTTAGTTTTAATGTGCATCTTTAAATTAAATTTTAAAATTTTACAGTACTGGTGTAATATGGGAAGGCAGGAAAAAGAAAAGCAAGCGTTACAAGCCTTTGAGTGTAAAAGAACTAGAAATTATTGAAGTTGCCTATCAAAGATATCACAATGAAGTAAAAGTTGGCAAGAAGACCAAGCCAATTGTTCAACTTGATGGTAGAATCGAGGTTTGTATTTCTTCACTTAAATCTAGTGATATTAATTTTTATTTTAAAAAATAATAAAGTATGTATTAAGTATTTTATGATGTATTGATGTTAGTTTAGTTATTTATTAAATTATAAGCTTATAAGTAAGTTGTTTTATTGGCTCAATTCATGTTGAAATTCTAATATTACATTAGTATAAATGCTTCGAAAATACTTGATTCATTTGCAAAGTAGAAATTAAAAGATTTTTTTTTGTGTGTGTGTATGAGAGTTCGCACCATTTGGGTTATTTTGTTACATAATCTTTTTAATTAGATGAAGGTGCTTAAAAAAATGAATATAAGCTTCTTTTGTCATCATTTTCAACTTTTAAGAATTAAACTCAATATATTTGCCATGAATCACTGAAGAGAAGACTCGACAATGAAATTACATATTTATAACATAATATGCCAGAAGGTAACTTTATGCAAGAATTTTTATATAAAATAAGTACATTATCTATGAAACTTAAATATAGATTAAATTCTTTGTTGCCCTTTCCCTTTAGTTTTAAGGAGTAATATCCTTTACATTGAGTCGCTGTACTCTTACAAACAATAAGTAAATAAAAGGTCTTAATTTTCCAGTATTTTTAGCATCACTTTTTAATAAAATATTTTTTTTATCTTAATGAAAAGTTGCTGTTTATTCATTTACATTTTAATTTATAGGTTGATTTTGAGAATATGATCATGCTCAAACCTCTAGTTAGGTGCCTTCGAAGGACATATGTGTATGGTCTTTGGCTGCAGTACAAAACATCTCCCCATCAACTTCAAATTCATGCACGGATAAATAGACTTCAGGTATTTATGAACAATTTGCACATGTTCAGTTTATGCAGTTCATTACCTTTCTCATTATCCTTATTGCCTACATAAATATGTGACAATCTGTAATGTATTACGATAGTTCAGTCAACGAAGGCCAAGAATTGACGAGTAGAAAAAAAATGGTGTAGTTTTGAAATTTGGCACAGTTGTTGGGGGTAGATTCCTAAACAACATATTAAAAGTCCCCGTCGGTGGGGGGTTTAAAGGGGAGCGTTTTCAGTTTTTCTTAAATATTTGAAAACCTATGGGTTCTATAAAAAAAAAAAAAATACTCAATTGCAAAATTAAACTACATGAAATTTCCTACAAAAAAAAGTTCTAAATTGTTTTTGTAGCATCAATAGTTTAGAAGATACAGGGGGATTTAAAAGTTAATGTTTTTAAAATTCCTTATTGTAATGGTAAAATCGATTAAAATTGCTGACTCAACAACCCTCCTAATAACCTCATGCTTATATAATAATTATACAAGGGTAATCTTACATGTGTTGGAGCAGGAGAGGGTAACAAACCCTTTTGAGGAACAATTATGCTCCCTTCCTCCCCTCACATTTGTTCCCCTTCACAAGTTTCCTTTTACACGTAGTCTAGTCAACAAATTGTAAATTTTAAAAAAAGGTGTAGTTTTGAAATTCGGAATTCAGCACAGTTGTTGGGAAGATTGCCCTAAACGACATACTAAAAGTCCCCAATGGTGGGGGGTTGAAAGGGGGGGATTTCTCAGTTTTTCTCAAATATCTTGAAAACTATAGATCCTAGCGAAAAAACTTAAGTATAAAATTAAACTAAATTAAATTTCCTACAAAAATAGTCCAACACATTGTCTTAAGATGAATAGTTTAGAATATTATAGCAGTTTGAAAAAGTACATAATTACAATAAGTGGTCGAAAATTTTAGTTTTATTTTTATGAAAGAAAGTTCATATTTCAAAATAGCGGCTATCTATTACAATATATCTATAACATATTGTATCTTTCTGTAATATAATATTATATATTTACATACATACATAAAAATATGCATAACCCATTTTTAAACGTACTCATAATTAAATTTCGCCATGTTTTTCTAGTATATGATCAAGTTTGAATGCCTCCTCTTCTTCTAGAGGTGCATCTTTGGTACAAGTACCATTAAAGGTGCAAAACCAGAAACAAATTGCTAAACGTGTGTTGCTTCGCCACTCCTTTGGTTCGAGGAATTGAGGGATGATCATCTTTGATCTTGGTTGATGATTTGAGAAATGCTGCATATCTACGGTTATTCAAATTATGTTCATCAGCATTGGCTTTGTACTAAGAAAATCTTCTCACTGGCTGGTGAGATAGCATCTGGTGTTGATGAGGGGTTATAAAAGATGTCAGCAATGTTTTTATGTGGCTTAGTTGATTTTTGAACAATGTAACTATAGTGCTTTGTTTTTTCTATAAATATCTAGTGTAATGTCACAGCCACGGAATGCATGGAGAAGGAGGATGGTTTGGGCAAAAGAAAGTTCTTTCTGCCGTATTCTTGTTAAAAATAATTTAGCTTTGAGTTTTCCCTTGCCAGGTTTCATAAAATAAATATTACTTTCTGGTGGTGCCAAAGCAATCAGTAACACGACTAGGTTTACATCTTTCCGTTAGGGTGAGAAGTTGCTTATCTAACCCAAATGTCACAATATAAGTATCAGCATCCCCTGTAGCGACTCTCATTTCAGTTCCTTTAGCAGCCATTTTCTGTGTTAGTAATTGAACATGCCTGGTCTTATTTCTTTAATGGCAAAAAAATGTTGTTGTTGAACTGTGACAGACTGGTTGCGAGCATTTAAGTTAAACTCAGCATAGATATGTAGATTTAGATTAAACTGTCTAAATACATTCATTTGGAGTGTTAGCAGAACCAAAAGACTGAGTAGAATGGATCTACTGGAGGGGAACAGATGTGAGGGGAGGAAGGGAGCACAACTGCTCATCAAATAGGTTTGTCACTCCTCCCCTTCCTGATACTGCCACTACTATTGGCACATACAATACGACCCTCATATAATTATTGTATAGGCATGAGGTCTTTCTGAGGGTTGTTGATTCAGCACTTTTAATTGATTTTACCATTACAATAAGGAATTTTTCAAATATTCACTTTTACTCTTCTAAAATTCTATTCTGCAAAAAATTTAGGAATTGTAGGAAATTTAATTTAGTTTAAATTTATACTTAAGGTTTTTTTTTTGCTAGGATCTATGGTTTTCGAGATATTTAAGAAAAACTGATAAATCCTCCCTTTCCCCCCCCCCCCTCCGTATCTCCTGAGCACCCTCCACCAGTGGAGACTTTTAGTATGTTGTTTAGGGCACTCTCCCCAACAACTGTGTTCCAAATTTCAAAACTACACCTTTTTTTAAATTTACAATTCGTCGACTGGACTACAAGTAGAAGGAAACTTGTGAAGGGGAACGGATGTAAGGGGAGGAAGGGAGCATTATTTTTCTTCTAATGTGTTTTTCCCCCCCCCCCCCCATTCTGACACATACAATACTACCCTTGTATAATTATTATATAGGCATGAGGTTATTATGGGAGTTGTTGATTCAGCACTTTTAATCGATTTTACCATTACAATAAGGAATTTTAGAAATATTAACTTTTAAATCCCCCTGTATCTTTTAAACTATTGATGCTTCAAAACAAAGTAGGACGTGTTTTGTAGGAAATTTCATGTATTTTAATTTTCCAATTGAGTGGGGTTTTTTTATAGAACCCATAGGTTTTCAGATATTTAAGAAAAACTGAAAACGCTCCCCTTTAAACCCCCCACCGACGGGGACTTTTAGTATGTCGTTTAGGACTCTACTGCCAACAACTGTGCCAAATTTCAAAACTATACCCTTTTTTTTTTTTTTCCTACTTGTCAATTTTTGGCCTTCGTTGACTGGACAAAAAAAGGTGATGAAAATGTTTTGGAGAAATCAGTTGTAAATTATTTAATTTTATATATGTCATTTGAACTAAGAATATCTTTTAACATAAATATTTGGTTTTATTATAGCTTATGCATTTCTTTAATTCTTTAGATTGATAATCAGTTGATGGACTGTGTTTTCCCAGTAGTTTTAGCTCCCGTAGCTCTTCCAAAGTCAGTTGCAGCAGAAACAGGTTAACTATTTTTTTATATAAATTCATGCTAAAGATAGGCCATATTTCATAAATTTATTAAATATCAAATTGTCTACTATTCATGAGATTTTTGTGTCTTGATGAAATGTAGGCATAATTGTGTTAAAGAAGGTATATGGAGTGTATTGGCTTTCAATCCACAACCATCAGGGCATAGCTATTTCTGTTAAAATAAGTAGCATGACAATTCAGTGTGCTATGCTTTATTAATTTTTACATCCAATATATATGTTAATGTTACTGGTAACCATGTAATTGTGACAAATGTCCTGAAATATATCACACTATTTAGACTAGAATTTGACCAACTAATTATTATTGAAAAATAGAAAAACAATGCTGCTTTTCAAGGATGAGCTAAAATTTTTTACTTCCTTCATTTGGCGCCAGAGAAGTGTTAGCCCTATAAATGCTGTTCATGTGAGCATTTTAAGGGACAGGACTAATTCTTCAGCTGGATTTTGATGGTATTTTTTGACTAAACTTTCCCAACTGAAGTAATTCTAGAATGTAAATTTAATTACTATTTTCTATACTTCATTTACTGGATTATAAAACTTCCAAGATTGTCATTTTTATGCATTTTGCTAAAAATTATCTAATTATTTGTTACAAAATATTCAAAATTTTGACTTGTGTACTTGTTTCTCAGAATTTTTAAATTCTTTTTAAGCTCTAAATATGGCAGTTATTTCACGAATGAATTGATTACTTGATATCAGTTAATTAACTCTAAGACCCCTAAATTTGTAATCGAAAAAATTCTGTGCAGTGTTAAAAGTATTTGCAGAGTAATTAATAACATTTTTTGTATTTTATCTATAATTATTTAACAACAAAAATAATATTTTGATGAAGTAATTAGATGGGCAAATATATTTGTTAAACTGGAAAATGTGTGATCATTTCTAGTGAAATTCCTTATATTCTATACTAATATCAATTTATTTTAAATTTAAATTATTTGCTCTGTTTTCTATGATATTTACTCTTAAATTTTCGTTACAGAGCCCAAGCCTTTTACGGAACTAAGTGTGATGCTTCGAAAAGCAGAACACAGTGCTGTCCCTCAATTCAAGTAAATACACTTTATTAAGGTTTTAACACCCAGCATTTACAAACAATTTGTATGCACAATATTTATGTATTTTAACCTTAAAAATCTCTTTCAGGTATTGCAAGATATTGATACAAGAGTTTCATATTAAATTAGATCAAGGTTTTATAAATTCCATTCTTCTATTTTTTACTGCTGATGAAGCTCCAGAAATAGATCATGTAAGAAAAGTTTACTTAAAAATTCACAATAATATTTGTTTCAGTAATTTGTTTTCTTTATAAATTCTGTTGTAAATGAAATAGCCGTGTTTTCTTCTCCAAAATGATTGTTAGTTATCTGCAACTTTGTTTAAATTTATCTTTTGTTTATGTTTTTGAATTTTTAAACAACAGGCATTCATTCCTATTATTTTCTCTCTTTTTTTTATCAGTGAAATTCACAAACTTAGTCAGAGCAAGAATTTCAATTAGATAAAATCAGGCATTGATTTGTTTTTACTGCCTTGAAATCGAAAAGTATGTTTTAATTTATATAAAAAATATTTTATGTGCCAAATAGATTGAATAGAATTTGAAATTAACACAAGTCCAAAATAGCATTGTTGTAATAATCTGTTTATGTGATTTTCTTAATGAATATTTTAACACCTTGGCTGCCGATCACAAGCTTTGACTCGTGTCTGTGATTCACACCTACTATCTAATTAGACGTGTCTTCTTTACTGTAGTTAAGAGATAGCTTAGAAGAGGTATCTAATTAGATAGTAGGTCTGAGTATCTGCATTACCCGATATGGGTGATGTGGCAGTCAACGTGGTAATTGGATATTTTTTTTGTCTTCATGTTAAAGATCTGTATTATTTCAGAAATATTAATTGATTATTGTAAAGTAATAGCTGACAATAAAAAGTAAGTTTTAATAAATCTGCAAGGTATTTCTAAGAAATAATATAAAGTATATGCAACAAATTGCCTCTAAAACATTTAATCAAGATTTGATTGAAATGATTTTCTTGAATCAGTTGATTACAAGAAACTTATTAGTTAAGTGCTAATGGATTTCTCTCAAAACAATCCAAGTGTTATTTGTATGTGTTAGTTGGTTTTATTAGTCAGTTGTGAGTTTTTGAATTTTTAGATGTTGAACAGACTGTATTTTGTAGCTAAGAGTAATGTAACTTGAAGTACTAGTGTAAAGTAAAAAAAAATTATATCCTTTATTATAATTAAATGAATATATTTCTAATTTCTCTGTTCATAATTTCTATAGGTAAAAATATTAGCTATTGATAAGGCTTCAGCTATGTCCACTTTAAAAGATGTTGCTGCTGTATATTCTTCTCAGGAGAAACAACTCTACTTTGATAATCTGCATTTTTCACCTTTGAAGGTATTCAAATTTCATTTCACACTCTTTGTGCAATTTCTCCTTCACTATATCAGACTAATTCAAACATTTTATTTATTTTTATAGGTACATATAAGTTTCTCCATGACTGGTGGCAGTACTGAATCCAACAAACCCACAGCAATTCATTCTGATTTTTTGAATTTGCTTTTGCAAAGTGTTGGTGTTACTCTAACAGAAATTCAAGATGTTATTTTTAAGTAAGCATTGTTGCTATTATAAATCATTTGGTGTCACATTTGAAATTTTCTTATCCTTGTTTTGCACTTTTTCTTTCAGGTTAGATTATTTTGAGAGAAGATATGTTTTTATGTCACAAAATCAACTGGTATCGGAAGCAACATCACATTATGTTAGCCAGGTAAGTAAGGAATATTTTTATAACAGTTAAGTGGTGTTTTTTTTTGTTCTGTTCTTGAATTATAAAGCTGGAAAAACTATTAAATTTTTCTGTATTTTACAAGATTCCCTCAATTGGAGGGGGGGGGGGGGCAAATTGAAGCTTTGGAACATTTTAAAATTTACTTTGATTCATTTTTTAAGAGAAACTGTCAGGAAAGATGGCTTTATGAAATTTCATAAATGTTGGACCAGAGTGATAAAAAACAATGAACAGTAAATTTGTTAATAAGTTCTCTGTTTTATAATACTTCCTCCATTCAACTTTATATATCCAATTTGCTATTTTCTTTAAAGTTAAGAAAAGGGCAAGTTTATTCAAGAAAGTTTTTGTAATGTTAGGCTTTTTTTTTTTTTTAAGTTTAGTTTAGTTTAGTTACAATAGACTTTTTTTGTTCACTAGCAATGTTTGACAGAAATGGTGAAAACTGATTTTAAAAAAATAAGCATTACTGTGACAGTTTGGGGAGAAATAGTCAATTTATGTCAGTAATATTTTGTAATTTTGACTTGGTATCAAAGACAACATATGGTATATTTAATTATTAGGCTTAATATGTATATAAGACCAATTAATTAATTTTATGTTTTCAAACTTTTCAAAATAGGTAAATGATGGATTTCTTGATTTAAAAAAAAAAAAAAAAAAAATGGGACTTCTAATGTTGAACAAGAAAAAATGGCAAATTTAACAACTTAAGTTGGCTGGATGGAGGGAGTATGTATTTCATAGAATGAATGGTATAAAACTGAACAGAATTTTGTGACAATCCAATAAAAATTGTCATATTAGAAATATTTTTCTTCAGTTAAGCACAGTACTTAAACAATCTTTTATAATATTTGAATGCTTTCTCATGGAAGTTATAATTTGTTTAGATTATTCAAATTTTTCCGTAATTTGTATTGAATTCTAATTGTAAATATTGAATTTTAGGCTGTCAAACAACTCTATATGTTGGTGCTTGGTTTGGATGTCATCGGTAATCCAGTTGGTCTTCTTCTTGGAATAGGAGAAGGTGTTACTGATTTGTTCTATGAACCGTTTCAAGGTGCCATTCAAGGACCTGAAGAATTTGCTGAAGGTCTTGCTTTAGGAGTGAAATCATTGTTTGGCCATGCAATAGGTAAAAGGAATTAATGAACTAGATCAGTATTAATTATATTGAAGGGATTTCTTAAAGTATTACATTAAAAGCCTTTTGTGAGCCCTACAGTATTTAAGTGTTGGTTTATGATTCTTCTGCTTTTTATTAGTCTAGGTTAAATATAAAGCATGATCAATAAGCAACAAGGTAATAAATCTGGGACAGTAAAGATTTGTTTTAGCTCACAGATATTCACCATATTGTTAAGACATAAATATTCACCATGTTGTTGATTTATCTCATTGGGATACAAAATAATTAATGTTTGCTTAGTATTCATAGAGTTGTCCTGGGAACCATTTCAAAAACCACTTTCTTTGTGTCAATGTCTGACTAAAATTGTTATCCTGTCAAAATTTTCTCAATTCACCAAATGCTATAAAATCACAAATTGAAAGCTCTATACTGCAAGAAGGTGATTAATATATCCCACTAGAATAGTGTGAGCAAGCATTATCATGAAGAAGAATACTAGTGAAAGTTTTTCTGCTTGTTTAAACTTGATTGATCTTTGCAGTAATGTCAGAGTTTTCTCATGACGTTTTTCCTGCTTTTACATTCTGAGCTCACACTGCCACTTGTTAGGAGGCTAAATAGAAATATAATGGTTAATTTTTATGGTGTGTCCATTTGCTGTTCTTCTATCTAAATTATCTGATACCCATTCATATGATCGCTTTTTTCCTGATGTTGTTCACTGATTATTCCACACTTGGGTATTTACTTGTGGCAGCCTTCTGCTTGTTACATATTAAAATAACCCGTATAATTCTCATATTAAAAAAATGAATAAACTTCAACTTTCATGGTGTGTTCTTCTGCAGATCTTTTATAAAAGAATGTATTGATGAATTATATTAAAATAACCCATATAATTCTCATATATTAAAAAAATGAGTTAACTTCAACTTTCTTGGTGTGTTCTTCTGCAGATCTTTTATAAAAGAAAGTATTGATAAATATTACAGTTAATTGTATATATTGGAAGTAAATCTGCTATCAAATATTACATTCATTTAGTTTTCTTCTTTCGTGATGTTTTTATTAAGGTTACTAAAATAAACATGAGGTTAGTTCTAACACTTATTGTGTATAATTTCTATTCTGAAATTCATTTTTGATTAATACTGATTTGTGTTTCTTAATTACATTGCATTTTAAAATTAAATAGGAGGAGCAGCAGGGGCAGCATCACGAATTACAGGCACACTTGGTAAAGGCATTGCTGCTCTAACACTAGACAAAGATTATCAGAAAAAGAGACGACAAAACATCAGTCGAAGACCACAAGATTTTGCTCATGGTATTGCTGAAAGTGGGAAAGGTTTATTTATGGTGTGTATAATATGTATTTAAGATACTTTGTTTTGTTATAATTTATGTAACAAAAAATTTTAAAAATTAGTTTAATTTTTATTATGTTACAGAAAAATTAAAATTTTTACAATTTTGATGTGTATTTTACTGATTTTAGTGGACTATCTCACTACGTTTAATGATTTTCCCCCCTTTCCAACATATATAGATTATATGAATATAGATTTTTTCCTCATAAAATGGTCTCCAAAGAGGCAATTCTTACTTTATTAGAAGCAAATTTATCCTGGTATTACTTCTTTAAAGTACAAATCACCTTGCATCAAAAAAGTTGCAAGGCATTGTTCTTAAGATAGTTAATTATTTAAAATTTATTTGAATTTTTATCAATTGCATGTTAATTATGAATGTTTAAAATTTATATTGTTTTAAAGCTGTGCTGATTTGAAAGTTTGCTTTATGTTCCACCTCCCTTCCAAGCCACGATGTTACAATCATGAGTGGACTTTTCCATCTATTATTTGTCTCTTATATCTTCAAAGTGTTTCTTCTAATTCATTAGGGTTCACTTCTTGATATATATGTTTTGATTATGATTTTTTTTTGTTTTTTTGTTTCTCCTTCAGAGTACAAATAATTTTAAATTAAATTCTTCGTATTTGTATACATTCTGGAGAACAGCTTTAAAATGTGTATTATATTATTATAGATTGCTATCAAAGAAAGAAATAGATTATTTGTTTTGAGCTTTTATATAGAACTAAATAACATTTAAAATGTTTCATGATTTTTAGTAACCGAATTTATATGTATGAAAAGAATGCTGAAGTTGTGTGACATTAATAATAAAATAAAAGAAATTGGCATTCACCACCACCCTTTCTTTCCCAGAATTTTCCATGCCAGTTATACGTATGCTGTAAATATTTCTTTAAAGTCAATGAAACTTATTTCTTTCCATGATTTTTTATATGTCACTTAAAATGCCTTGTTTAAAAGTACTTTTAATTTCTAGGGTGTATTTGATGGTGTTACTGGAATTGTTACCAAACCTATTGAAGGTGCTCGAGAAGGTGGTGTTAGTGGCTTCTTTAAAGGCGTTGGCAAAGGTTTAATTGGAGTGGTAACACGGCCTACTGCAGGTGTTGTGGATTTTGCCAGTGGTTCACTAGATGCTGTTAAAAGGTTTAAATTGTGTTTCAAATTACTAAGTTGATTATAAGTAACCAGGAGATTTAGATATTAATGAGATAAAAATATGTTGTTCTGAATGAATTTATTTTTTAAATTAATTTATGTGCTATAATAAAAAGTTTTGAAATGTTCCTTTACTAATTTTTTGTTCTAGAGCTACTCAAGTTTCAGATGAAGTTAAACGTCTTCGTGTACCTCGTTTCATAAAACCTGATGGTGTTATTCGACCATATGTGAAAAGGGAAGCTGAAGGAAATAAGCTTTTGCAGGTTTGTGAAATTTTATTAATTGAATAGTTTTGTATATATTGCACAGTTTTCCGATTTCTTTCACGAGTTTTCTAATCATTTGTTACATTTCTTAAAATAATGATAGTACAGTAAAACACCATTTATGTGTTTTACATGGCTGTTACATTAGTTGCTATTAACCTTAAATGAAGTAGGAATAGACATGAAAATATTTTGGTATTAAATCATCATGCAATTTGTAATTGAATAATTTTCAAATTTTGCATCACATTTTTGTTTTTTACCATTGTAGTTTTATTGATTTTTAAACTTATAATTGAAAATTTTAAATAGAGTTTATATGTTGGTAGCATTACCAGGGTGAGTAGTGTCATGAAAAGTGCTTAAAAAGTGCTTAAATTTGAAATCCATTTTTAAGCACCTTAAAAGTACTTAATTTTGAAAAAAGGTCCTTAAGAAGTGCTTATTTTTCTAAAGAAGTGCAAAGAAAACATTCTTCTTTTTTTGTTAAAAACATTAAATCATATAGTTTAGAAAATTGGTTCACATTTTCGTGAGGGGCTCCTGATGAACGTACTAAAAATCCCCGATCCTGAGCGGGGGAGCTCGTGCAGCCATCTTGGATTTCATCCCCCTTTTTTTTAGTTGTTCTTGAATATCTCGAAAACTATTCAGTTTTCAAATTACAATTGATTTAACAAATTAAAGAGCGTGAAATTCTCTACAAATACATGCTTTTATTTTTCTTCTAGCTTTATAATTTCCCAGATAATGGGTCTTGAAGTTTGCCGCTATCTTGGATTTCATCCCCCCTTTTTTAGTCTATTTTGAATATCTCAAAAATATTCAATTTTTAATTAAATGTAATGCAACGAATTAATGATCGAAAAATTCCCTACAACAGGGTGGCCACCCGACCGGGAAACCTGGAAAACCGGGAATAGTCAGTGAATTTCGGGAGAACGGGAAAAAACAGGGAAAAGTCAGGGAAATTTATTCTAAACCTGGAATTTTTTTATTTTGATAATTCTTATTGCAGACGACAATTCGCTGATCTTTTTTTATAAATAGAATGAAACACAGTTGGCAACCAATGAAAATTAGTCATTTACTGATAGTCAAAAACGAATGCCATTCGTGTTCATGTAAACACCTCGCCCCCTGGCGAGGTGTTTACATTTAAATTTCCGAGGGACCGAAATTTCGGCTATTAGTCCAGTCAACGAAGGGTGGTTTGAAAAAAAAAACATTAAATCATATAGTTTTGAGAATTGGTACACATGTTCGTTAGGGGCTTCTGATAAACATACTAAAAGTCCCGGTCCTGGGGGGGGGAGGTAAGCTCACGGCGCTATCTTGGATTTCATCCCCCTTTTTTAGTTTTTCCAGACCATCTCGAAAACTATTGAGTTTTCAAACTACGATTGATTTAACAAATTAAAGAGCGTAAAATTCCCTACAAATACATGCTTATATTTTTCTTCCAGCTTTAATTGTTTTACAGATAATGGGTCTCAAAGGTTGCCGCCATCTTGGATTTCATTCCCCCTTTTTTAGTTTCTCTTGAATATCTCGAAATCTATTCAATTTTTAAATAACATGTAGTCAGCAAATTAAAGAGCGCAAAATTCCCGACAAACGCATGTTTTTATTTTTGTTTTAGCTTTAATAGTTTCCGAGATAATGGATTTCAAAATTTGCAACCATCTTGGATTTTATCCCCCCTTTTTAGTTTTTTTTAAATATCACTGAAACTATTAAAGCTAGAAAATAAATAAAAGCATGCATTGGTTGGGAATTTTACAATCATTAATTTGTTGTATTTAATGTAATTTGAAAATCAAATAGTTTTCGAGATATTAAAAAAAAAACTAAAAAAAGGGGGATAAAATCCAAGATGATGGCAAATTTTTAAATCCATTATCTCGGAAACTATTAAAACTAAAACAAAAATAAAAGCATGTGTTTGTAGGGAATTTTACGCTCTTTAATTTGCTGATTACATGTAATTTGAAAACTGAATAGATTTTGAGATATTCAAGAGAAACTAAAGGGAGATGAAATCAAAGATGGCAGCAACTTTTGAGACCCATTATCTGGGAAACTATTAAAGCTGGAAAAAAATAAAGAGTATAGTTTGTAGAATTTTATGCTCTTTAATTTGTTTAATCAATTGTACTTTGAAAACTTGAATACTTTTAGAGATATTCAGGAAAACTAAAAGGAGGAGTGAACTCCAAGATGCGTAGCGAACTCACTCAGAAACGAGGAGACTTTAGTATGTTCAAATAAGCCCCTCCACAACATGTGTACCAATTTTCAAACTATCGAGTTATATGTTTTTCACCCCCATTTTGGCCTTCATTGCCTGGATTATAAACAAGAATCAGCATTCCTTTGGCGATTAAATTAGATGATACTGTGAGATGAAAATCTGTAGTATAATCACACTCAGATGGAAGAAGAAGAACCGATTTGGCTATATGTAAAGAGATTCAAATAGCTTACGAGATCGTAAATTTCTCTTCATCTGTCTACAAGTTAGCATCCACATTACTGCCTGCTTTTATGATGATTTAATATCAAATAGGAGTTATACCAAATTAGTTTGTTTTTCCATTTCTGGATTTTTCATTGAATTATGAAGTATTTGAAATTAGTGCTAATATTTTCTTTCAGCATTTTTTTGTTTGTTTGTTTATTTTGTCTGTTTTTTTTCTCTGAGTGTTGGGAAACATTTATGATTACTGATCATTTTGATATAAATGGTATCTTCTGATCTGTCTATTATGGTATGGTATGGGACAGCCGTGCGCCCATACTGAAAAACAATTTTTAGTATTATGTATGCTAATTCGTTTTTTTTTTTTATTGCTTTACTGCGCCTAGATCTTTGACATATAGATCAAATTTAGCAAAATGATGGATTAACAAGAGGGTAGCTGGCAGCACAGTAAGTTTTTTTTAAAATTCAAATCAGATTTTTATTTATTTAATTTTAAATGAGTAAATTCAGGTTTCCCTCCCATTTTTCTCGAATTTTATTTTCTCTCTTTTTTTGTCTTTGATGTTTTTTATTTTATTTATTTCTCTTTATATATTGTCCATTTTTTGAGCCCGTATTGAAGGAGGAGTTGAGGTTGGAATAAAAGGTTGCTTTTTTCTTTTGCAAATATTGATTCCATTGTGTGACAGATATTATGCTTCTTGTTTTATTTATAAACATCAGTAAGAAATCGTTTCTTACATTTTTCTGCCATTTTCTGTTTATATTTGCACATCGTATATTTTTTATTGAGATTTTGACGCCTAAAGTTTTTTAAGTTTATATATTTTAATCAGAAAAAACCTGGAAAATTCGAGTAAAGATAGAATTGTTCATTTACAAGATGTATTAGTTATTTATGGTTTATTGTTTAAGAGATTTTTAAATAAATGTTCTTTT
>BGPR01000866.1:330224-354168 GCA_013235015.1 Araneus ventricosus
AGCTCGTGCAGCCATCTTGGATTTCATCCCCATTTTTTCAGTTGTTCCTGAATATCTCGAACTATTCAGTTTTCAAATTACAATTGATTTAACAAATTAAAGAGCGTGAAATTTTCTACTAATTCATGCTTTTATTTTTCTTCTAGCTTTAATAATTTCCCAGATAATAGGACTTGAAGTTTGCCGCTATCTTGGATTTCATCCCCCTTTTTTAGTCTTTTTTGAATATCTCAAAAACTATTCAATTTTTAATTAATTGTAATGCAACGAATTAATGATCGAAAAATTCCCTACAAAGACATGCTTTTATTTTTCTTCTAGTTTTAATAGTTTTCGAGATATAAATGAAAAAGGGGGGCTAAAATCCAAGATGGCAGCAAAATTTGAGACCCAATATCTCTGAAACTATTAAAGCTAGAAGAAACATAAAAGCATGTTTTTGTAGTATGCTCTTTAATTTTTTAAAATTAATTGTTATTTGAAAACTGAATAGTTTTTGAGATATTTAAGAAAAAACTAAAAAAGGGAGATGAAATCCAATATGGTGGCGCAAGCTCCTCCTCTGGACCGGGGACTTTTAGTATGTTCATAAGGAGCCCCTCACAAACATGTTTACCAATTTTCAAAACTATATGATTTAATGTTTTTTTTCGAACCTTCGTTGACTGGACTATTAATGACTTTTTTTCCCGCTCCCTCTTTCGTCAACAATAGGCACCGCCATATATTGAAGTACTGGAATGGTTATCTCGAAGGGGCAAATTAACTGGTAATTTGTTGATTTTAAGAAATGTTGAAAGAGATCACATATTTTTATTTTTAATCTTATAAAAGTTGTTTTATTTTTGGTAATGACAATTGGCATTATCATTTTTATTTTTTTGTCAAACCAAAAAGACATCCTTTATTTTGCAATAGAAAACTGGGAAATTTAGGGAAATTTAGAAATAAATATTAAAATTTAAAAAATGCATATTTAAAATTAAAAATATATTTATATTTGAATTTTTTCAATAAAAACTATGCAGTTATTAAAACAGAAAATACGCTATGCTTAGAAAATACGCGGGTCTGTGTATGTATGTATGCATGCATGTACAGAACTGCTTAATTTTTTGGCTAAGGTGCTTAAAAAGTCCTTAAAAGTGATTAATTTTTGCAGCAATCTCTCACTACGCACCCTGTTTACATGAATCTAATTTTTTAAAAGTAATTTGCATTTAATGTATATATTTTTCAATTATTTGTTTAAAAAAAAGTAGCAGTTAATGTGTGATTTTTAGAGATGATCCCTTTGACATTGATTTGAAAAAAAAGTTAGTAATATTTTTTTTAACTGTTCAGTGAAGAATAACTTATAAACAAAGCATAAGGCAACAAGATTAGTCTTAGAAAATAAAATTTTAAGACTGAAAGCATTTAATTTGAAAAATAAGTAGATTAAATAATGAAAGAAGTAGAAAAGAAATGGAATTTACAGCAAAGTTAATACTGAGATATTTTTTATTAAATCTTCAAGTTTAAGAGTATATATTAAAAGAATGTACTGCATATGATGTTTGCTCAAATTTTGTGTTGTAATTTAATATCTGATTTTAGGAAGTAGAAAAAGGAAAATATTCAAACACTGATGTGTTCCTTGCACATGTGTCAATTGGAGATGATAAATTGTTTCTTTTGGTGACTAATAAGTAAGACTTACTTTATTCTTGCCTTAAAAATCTGGTAATTAAATAGATTCTTTTAATTATTGAATAAAAATTTATTTAAAACTGAAAATAGCTAATAATTAAATTGGTGCTTTTTATTTTACATAGCTATATATTAAAAGTTATGTTCCCCTTTCATTTGAAAATTTCTCAGTTTTAAGATAACTACTCAGTTAATTAAGGGAGGCAATGTTGTTCGGTGTAATATAAAAAATTGTACAAGCTTCTATAATCAAAATAAGAATATTGAAGTTTTCATCAAATGGAACTGGCTGTATAAACTTTTGAACCTTTATTTCATTCATTTAAAGAAATTTTATTGTGAAATAGCTTATTTTTCTTGAAGCAATTAGTATTTTAATATCAAATATAACTACAGACTTTCACTAAATAGATACTGTTATAGTTAATAGCTGATTTCTCCGCTTGGCTAATGAGATGAATTTCTTTGTGTCTCCTTGTGTAAACTCAATGATCAATTTTAAATCATTTAAAAAAATTTGTTTAGATGAAATTGTCACAGTTTCAATGTAACTCTTTCCTTTTTCCGTATAGAAATTAATGTAAATGCAAAATTTCTACTTAAAAAAAAGTATACTACTGATGCTTTATAGCCATAGCACAAAAACATGTCTAACATTAACCATTTGTCTGCTTTAGATTTTGCATGTATTCTAATTACATGCTGTATGTTTTATCAGATATTGCGGTTTTTTTTTATTGATAATTTAAAATAAGCAAAATATAGTAAGAATCTAAAACCTTGATTAACCTAAAATCTAACATGCATTCATTTTTTTCTATTTAAAGTGTGAAGTGTTTGAAACATGCATTATTGTGATCTTGCATACTATTTTGGTTATTTTTAGCCGAGTGATGTATATTGAGAAGGGTGAAATATTTGGTCAATGGAATACTGTATGGGAATATCGCTTTGAAGAATTAAAAGAGCCTCCTACAGCTACAGAGAAAGGATTGAGACTTATGTTGCTGGTATGCATTCAACATTAGTTTTATGCCTCGGCATATTCTAATCTGTCTTGTATAATAAATTGGGAAATCTTTTGTTAAGATTAAGACTCCAAAATAAAAGAAATAATTACAAATAATTAAGTCAAATTCTTCTTTCAAAACAAGAAAACGGGCATTTAGAAATTTTCAGCAATTTGTTTTAATAGAAAATGAAATTTAAATTAAACAGTATTATCAGATGAGTGATTAATTTTGTACGTTAATTTTCCAGTTATAGAAAGCAAAACAGAAAAAAGTAATAAGTTTCTATTTGTAATCTTTGTCCTTTCAAAATGAAGTGTTTTTCTTCTTTGAAATAGAATTTAAGTTCACAGGAATTTCTTGATAGTCATTAAAATGAATTTCAGAATTTAATGCAATCTACAAGTTTGCTATATTAAATTTGTTACAAAACAAAAAATCAGAAGTGATTAATTTATTTTACTTTTAGGACATAAATAATTAAGTTATTTTTTATGCTTTTTATCAACTACTTAATGTAATTAACATTCTTTTCTCCTAGACTCCCCATCGTAAAGGTATGTTTAGTAAGTCTGTGGCAGGAAAGCTTGTGCATATAACAGATATAGAAGTTTGCAAGGTATGATATTTTTTAATAGGAATTAAGATTTCGAATTTTTAACTCTTTTGTTCTTTTTTGTGTATATCAGTATTAGCGTGGAGTGAAATTTTTTTTTCAAGAAAACGAGTTTGGTGGGGTGTGCAAAAGTTGTGCATTCATAAAGCATATTTCCTGTAAAAATTTAAGAATTTTAAAATAAAATTTTGATCACCCGCAAGGAGGTTGAATTTTTTTTTAAAAAAATGAATATTTAACATGTTTTTAGAAGAAGAATGAAATTGATTTTTTTAAAACAAATATTTAGTGGGATAAGCAAATAAAGTATATTATCATATCATATTTCCCCCAAAAATTTGATGATTTTCGAATAAAATTTATATTGCCCGCAAAACAGTTGAAACTTCCAAAATTTTGAAAATCTAATGCGTTTTCAAAATGATTTTTTTTATGATGAAATAATTTCAGCACAAATAAAGAAATATAATAAAAGTACTCTGATTATCTCTGTAAAATTACCCCCTTGAGAAACCCTTTTCCGTTTTCCCCGTATTGAAGGAAGTTGATTGGAATAAAAAGTTGCTTTTTTTTCTTTTGCAAACTGTTTGATTCCATTCGTGTGACAGAATATTATGCTTCTGTGTTTTAATTTATAAACATCAGTAAAAAATCGTTTTCTTGCACTTTTTTCTCTGGCTTTTTATGTTTTATTTTGCAACGTATGTTTTTATTGAGATTTTGTTCGTCATAAAGATTTTTTAAGTTTATATTTTTAATCAGAAAAACCTGGAAAATTCGGTATAGTAGAATTGTTCATTGTAAAGATGTATTAGTTATTTTATGGTTTATTGTTTAAAAGTTTTAAATAAGTGTTCTTTTATCAAACATTTTTCTTTTTTAATTCAAACCATACTGACTTGAATAAATACTTAGTATGGCCAATATGCAGGTGATTTTTTTTCTATGGTTGATGGGCTACCTCTAAAAAAAGTCAGGGAAATTTTTTATAAAACCTGAAAATGTCAGGGAAACTGAAACATCAAAAATGATGGCCACCCTGCTAATAAACGTGTTCCGTAATTCCTTATTTGTGTAATGTATACTGTGTATAGAATATAGCAAATTATATAAAAGACCTAAAATCTTCATTTTTTAGTGTAGGTTTCATTCTCTTGCAGACAATCAAAATAATTATTATCATGAACACGAGATTTTATTCATATTTTCAGGGGGCAAAGTGTTTTTAAATATATTTTTTCTTTTTTTGCGTGCATCTCAAAAACTTCAAATTTTCGTTTTTTATGAAGATGTCAACCCCTTGTGGCCGATCAAAATATTATTTAAGAAAAATGAAATTTCTACAGTAAATGTTTTATAGCAGTACACAACTTTTGCGCTCCCCACTAAAATAGAATTAGAAAAGAAAAAAAAAAGAAATTCTATACTTTTCGCTCCACCCTAATCTGCATGGTATGTGTTTGATGCACCCTTTAATTTGAATGAATAAACAGTAGCCAATAAAAATAAAATTAAAATAATTGCCACAAATTAAGATGTTACTATAAAAGTTCAGTTAGTTTCTGTTCAAATGAAGTACAGAATTATCCAACCACCTGTGAAAAAGTATGTTGCATTTTGAGCCTGCCATGCAGCCGCACTATCTGGCTCAAAAATCTGCCACTTATTGAGTGTAAGAGAGAAGGTGTTAGTCTCTCAAAAGCTGTCATGGGTGTTGCATTGATGAGAGATGCTGTAATATCAAAAACGGCATGATTGTTGACATGCATTAACTAGAATCATGGAAAATTGATGATGGAAACGGCAAACCTTTTAGAATGTACGGTGAACATTGCATTAGCCTGTAATGACAGTCTGTAGATAGGCAGTAAGATCATGTCTTCAAAGAACTACAGTAGATGAAAGACAAAGTTGACAGACAAGGGAAATGGTTGTTGAAGTGCATAATGACTGAAAGCACAAACATTTATAGCAGAGTAACAATTCATAATTCTGGAGGATAATATCACTGATGTTGAATTGCTGTCTTTAATACTGGCAGCAAATTATATAATCTGGTGAATCAAAATACACTAATTCAGACTAGCAGGTGCGTCTAGGTTTGGAGAATGACACGAAAAACATTTACTTGTGACTGCCTCTTGCTAACTGTGAGCTATGGAAGTGATTTCCTGTTGGTATGGATTGCAATTCTTTTCTATGTTTTTAGTGTTGATAGGTCAAAGCTAATCAGCTTGGGCCACCATCTTTTGTGTCCAGACTTTATCCCTGGAGAGAGAAAGTTAGCTTTATATTTAGTTTTTCAAATTAACAATTCTCCTATCCATGACACATCTAGTGGTGTGGATTGCTGATCCATCATCAGGTCAGGATAGGTTTCTGAAGTGTTCATTTTATTTTGTCTTCCATCTATAGTTTTCATTACTTGAATTCATTTTTGTAGTGTAAATGGCCTTAGCATCTTTTTTATAGCTTGATAATACCTCAGACAGAAGGAAACTAAGAAACTAAATTGTTTGCCGAACTCGAAGTGTTACTACAGTAAAAGCTTAACTGACCGGCATGCTCGGGAAACACTGATTTCCGGATACCTGAAAAGTCCGGACAGTTGAGTGTGACGGGAAAGATGGGGGGGGGGGGGGCCGAATGTGGCCTTTTTTGTTGTTCATTTCGTTTTTAGGTCTTGTTTGTCGACAAAAGGTGAGGACCTTTTTTTTTCCTTGTTCTCACTTTTGCTTTTGAACCTCCGCCGGCGGGCCCCCCCGTAATACAAGTCTGTGTACGTCACTGTACTGTTGATTGCTTTTTTTTTTATTCCTTCTACGCCCCTCCATGTGGAGCGGATGTTGCATTCCAGAAATAAATTGCCTGTGTGAATGGAGCGGCACACGCTCGTGCTAAATTTTAGAGTGCAAATGTAAAATTTTTAGAAAAACTCATTTTCTAATTTTTCTGGTTAGTCAAGCTTTCCAGATACTTGAATACCGAATAATAGAGAATTTACTGTTTTCATTTTTTTTAAATGCAAGAATCATATAAAAGTAGTAGAATTATTGCCATTATTTGCCAGTGAAAAAGCTTTGGATTTGACTTCTCAATTTTTAAAAAATTATCTTGATGAATAAGATTATGCATTGAATGTAACACTATGAAATATTTTCCTGATAACTTTATAACTTTCTTTTTTTATATAAATTTCAGTGGATTGCTGATAAAATAACTCATGCAATGAGGAAATAAATGTAAGTGATTTATTTCTATTTTTCATGATTAATTATACAAATTTAAGTTTCTCCATTGTCTCAGGCAGTCATCACTAAAAGATATTGTCTTACACAGACATGACACATTTCCGCGGAAACGCGGATTTCAACTTTTTTGGCATCGGATTTTATCATTCTTAATTTTCTTTTATACAATAATTCTACAATATTTTCAATATCCCAAGCACTTTTTGTATAAATTAATTTATTTTATTGCTTGATTAATCAATCCATATCTTACTTCTCGGTATTTATGTTTGGCACGATTCATTATTCATGAAGTTTGGCTTTTTTTGTTCCAAGCCTGTGTCATGTCTGATTACAGTCATAATAAAATATTTTTAATAATTTATTTCAATATTGGTTTGTGTTAACAAAAAGTGTCACTTAAAAAAGATCTTAAGCTTTATATTCACTTTTCTTTCCCATGTTGAATATCCAATCTTTTATAAAGTGAAACAGTTCTTTGAAATTTTTAATATGTTATGCTTCCATAAGAGGTGTAGTTTGTTTGAGCAAAGTTTAATTTACCTGTTGCCTAGATAATTTGAGGCAATGTATTTGAACTTTAAAAAGTACCCAGGATTTATTTCTGATTAATAATCATTAGTTGTGTCTATATTTTTTACTAGCAGTATGCACCCAACGTTCCCCATGGAATCAGGAATTCAACAGAATAAAAAAGAAAAAAAAAAAAAAAAAATTTTAAAAATAAAATAAAAAATAAAAAAAAAAAAAAAAAAAAAAAAAAATGTTCACAATGACATGAAAAAGTTCTGAAAACAAAACAAAAGATACACTTTATTTATTTTCCCGCTTATTTTCCTTCGCGTTAATACATTTCAAATGTAGAAAAACAGTACAGAGTACGTTAATCCGAAACAATTTTTAAAAACTGTAACATGAAAATGGTTATTATACTGCAAGTAAAATATGTGAGACTTAAACATGTTAAGACACTGCCGAATGCACAGCGTTGCTTGTGGAATTAGGACTTCAACAAAATGGGGAAAAAAAACCCTCCCACAATGATATGAAAATTTTTTGAAAACAAAATATACACATTATTTGATTTTCCTGCTTATTTTTTTTTTTTCGTGCTACGGTACAGAGTACATTAATCCAAAACATTATTACAAAATTGGAACGTGAAAATGAATATTATACAGCAAGCAAAATATAAAATTGAATCCAAAAATAATATTCGAAGCTATTCATTCCATTGAAGGTCATGATGTATCCTGCGCCCTGCACTGTCAACCAATCAAAATTACAAACACTCGTTAGAGGAAAAATATCTTTCAACTGGCCAGGGAAAAATTAATTAAAAAAAAAAACGGGAAAAGATATTTTAACCATTCTTGTTTTAAATCCAACAGAACCGTTGCAGTTATAAGCTGAAAAAAATTGAAAATAATAGTGTTTTAAGAACGTTGGATGCAGCAAATTTTAAAACAAAAATATAATTTAGATGGCAAAACTTATTATTTTTTAAAAACGTGGCATTGCCCGTGCTATCTTGACTTCAACGAATTGAAAAAAAAAACGTCCACAAATGACATGAAAAGTTTTGAAAACAAAAGATACGCATTATTTGAATTTAGGAAAATAATACTGAGTACGTTAATCCAAAACAATATTAATAAATGCGACAATCCAGCATGCGAAATATGCGAGACAAAGAAACATTTTAAGACACTACCGAAAATAATTATCGAATTCATTCAGTTAATGTATCTTCAACGAGAAGAACGCAATAGTATATGACGTTACCTGCTGCAACAAAGTTTACATACCAGCCAATGAGATTGTAACAGTGCATAATGGGAAGTTAACTCGTTCTGGAGAATGTCTCGCTGAGAAAGCTGGCTTGCAAAAAAACTGTTTGAACTGATCAAGGAACAATTAATTTTAAAAAATGGAGAAAGTTATTTTAACGGTTCTTGTTTTAAATCCGACCGAAACATTCCAGTTATAAGCTGGAAAAAAAATGAAAATCATGGAGTTGTTAGAACGTCAGATGTGAGAATTTGAAAAAATCCTTATAAAAAATTGCCATATTATTTAAAAATTTCTCAAAATTCAGTAAATTGCGTTAGAAATTCACAACAAACTTCATTAGAATGAAAATTGTTTGTTCTATCCGATGGTGCATTGATTGTTTTTCAATGATCATTAGAAAAGATACTACAGCCATATACGTGCCAAAAATGACCCAAAACAACACAACACATTAAATGAAAAATTTTCTAGATTAAATTTTAAAATTTTGGCTTTGAAGTGCATTGAGTCACCATTAACGACTACCTGTGTGCCAAATTTCATGGCTGTAAGTGCGATAGATTCGTCTGGACATCACACACACATGTAAACATTGACTTTTATAAGTATAGATAATACATGATCCTTAGTTTAATCTTTGCATGTAAATTCTGAGTTCTTTAATGTGAATTAATTTTAACTCAAATTGCCACATATCATATAGTATTCTAAACTGCTAATTTTATTTGAGTTTATGTTGATTTAAAGAAAAAAAATTTTTAAGTATCAAATGCACCGACTTTGCAGGTTTTTGCTACAGAATTGAAAGTTAAGAAGTGGAAAAGATAGGTATGAAGTTTTGTCTGTTGTCTCAGAGAAAATGACTTGCTTTTGATGAAGTTCCTGCCATCTTGTTCATAAGCTTACAACTTCAAATTTGAGCTTCTGTTAGGACAAGCTAATAATGAATCAAAATATAGTCTTCGAAATTTAAACCACTTTTTGCTACTGATCAACATATTTCTTTTAAACATACTTTTCTTTTGCAGTTTGACTGCATGGACAAACATTTATTTTCTCTTATACCTAGCAAACATTTTAAAATTGCTTTATTTCTTTTTCATTTATTAAATAGTTTTCCTTTACTAATCGGAGGTTTCTAAAATTTCTTTATATAAATATATGTCAACTTAACATGGCATTTGTGGTGCATTCACGTAAAATTGCTTTAAATCTAGTCTTTATTAACCAGTATTACAGTATCCTTTTATTTTATGAAAAAAAAGTGTGATATATTAAGTACTTAAATTCTTTATTTCAATTGATGTTAATTTTGTGTGTTTCAGTGGAGTGAAGTTCAAACTATGTCAAATGTAAATATAAAATGTTCTTATCTTTTCTGTGTATTTTCGAAAAAAAAAAATAAAATAATGATGGATTGAATGTGCCATAATGTCATCTATTTCAATGTTGGTGTGTTTTCCTGTTCTTTAAATTTGTTTTATATTTTTTGTTTTATATTGGTGTTTTTGTGAGTTTACTGTTTTTGTGGCTTGCAAATGTCCGCACAAATGTTTTAGCTGGATGTTTGTACGGACTCGGGATGTGCTACTATATTTTATAACTGTGTATAGGATTTTTTGAAAACTGCCTCTGATGCTGTAGTAATGCAGGGATTACAAAGCATGTTATTTTTTTAAAGATAGTTTTGAAATATTGCTGGGGTTTTTTTTTCCTTCCACTTTGCTACTTTGACCTAAAGATAGTTTCTAATTTGTTAATTACATCATTTCAATTTGACATACTTAATTTCAAAAATGCAATCTTCAGTGCAACTGTACGTGTTTTACTTAGAGCCTCTAATACAGATTTCAGTTCATTTTCTAATCTGTGATAAAATTTTTCACATGTTATCAGTTGCTTTACATGCTGAATTGTTTGACTTGTTTGTATCATATTCAATATCTTAGAATGAAACTGTATATATTATGTTTTTGTTGCACACAATTGCATGTTACACATTCAAATTAGTATTTATAAAGCTGACTTTTTAACTAAGGATCCTTTTAATCTATGTGCAGATATGAGTTTTCAAAAAGTGAAATTTTGAAGAGTTTAGAATAATGTAAAAATGGATTATGTTTGTAAATCCATCACTGCTTTCTTTCTCCCTAAATTATCTCTATACAGACTTTTACACTTTTCTCACATGGAAAAAAAAAAGAATTAGCCTGAAGTCGATTCCTCACATGTTGAAATATAGTAGATATTTATAATTGTATTGTTAAAATTGTATTATTTTGGTATAAAGGGTCCAATTTTATATTTTTGCTATAGTCTACTAGATAACATGCAGTTGCTCAGAAATATAAAAATCGTATCTTTTTTTGTAAAACTCATTCATGTTGTCCATCATGGATAAATGAAACTGCACTTGATAATTCATAGTATTTTTTATACTCTGCCTCAGTGGTAAAATTCTTGCCTCAAATTAGATGATTTTAGACTGTTGCAGGAAACTTATTCATTTAATAAATAATTATGGTACAATGGTGTCATAAAAATAAGTGTTCAAATACTGTGTGATAGATATCCGTTTCATCATATTGAAACAATATTGTTAAAAATAAATGTAGATGCTTTTGTCTTTGTTTGTAACAATTGACTGTAATATTTTCTGGCAAGAGATTTATTTTTTGCTTCCAGTAGTTGAAGATGTTATGAGCTTTTGAAATAAAATAAATTAAGTTTTTTTCTTGTCCTTTTTCTTGCCTGTTCCACACTTTGCTTTTTTTTCATCTAGGTATTATTATTTTTTGAAGTATAAATTTAATATCGAGCACCAAATATAAATTCAATTGTTTGATACAAAATGCTTTTATGCCTACAGTATGACATCATGTATTTTCACCTTGCAGGATTTAACATGAATGATGCATAAATTTCATGTTTATAAAAACAATTATCCAACCAAAAATCTGCAAAGCTAGAAAATCTCAACTTTTGCAGTTATATCCAGATTGGTTGGTTGATTTGGATTTTTTGGCACAATAGCTTCAACTATAATGTGCCACATGTATGGTTAAAAGCAGAAAATTGTTTAAAATGAAGGAAGTCCTCAGATATTAGAAGATAAAACAGTTAGCTAACAATGAAGGTAAACGATAAGCGAGATCATCGAGATGGCTGTTACTGCACAAGTAATTTTTATACCAACATCCACCTTCAAAATCCAGATTTAAATCTTGTTTATACTTTTTAAGAAAATAAAGATTTTATTTTTGATTTAACACCAAAGAAAACAAGTTAATATCTAAAATGCAAATTTAACCAGATTATTTATTCAGAAACAACTAAAAACCAAAGGTCCGTGCTAAAGTTGAAAAATGGTATAAATTATTCGCATCAATGCCATGTAGCATTTTTAAGCATGCACCTTCATTTTACCTTACCATGAAATTAAACTGCTGTATTGAAAGAAACCAGTGGGAGTGGTCTCCCTTAAACTTTCTCGCATACTCCACGACACATGTATAGTAAAAATAAGCTAAAACGCAGTAAAACGACCAAGCATCACTAATGCAGTGGGAGGGGGGAAATAAGCGAAACGTCATACCTCGAGTTTCCGAAGGTCAGGCGGAAGAATCGGAAGCCGGCTTGATTACGCAATAGGGCTATGTTAGATAAGGAAAACAAAATTTCTCTCTCCCAATTTGAACGCCTTTTTTTTTATATCCGATTGAAACAAAAATTGGACACAAATCTACACTTAAGGTTAGAAGGCTACACACAAAATTTAATTTATCTAAATAGTTTTGTTAAGAAATTATTGCTTTCAAAAGTATGCGATTATACAGACCAACAGACAGTCAACCTTTTCAGGTATTTGGCCGAAGATTTTATACGACCTACATTCCTGATGATAAAACTGTGTACCAAATTTTATCCATCTAGCTATTCAAGTTTTTGAGTTACAGTGTTCACATGAATGTGGACAGACAGACAAGATTTCTCATAGATGGACTTTGTCCAAAATTTGATGGAAACCTACAAATTATGTATAAAGATTAAAGATCACATACCAAATTCCATCCCTGTATCTCTAATAGTTTTCGAGTTATTGTGTTCACAGACAGACATAATTCCAAAATTGTGTTTTTCGGACTCAGGGGAAGTCTAAACATGGAGATTCGTCAAAATTTCGAGTTTGAATTTTTTGACGATTACAATACTTTCTCTTTGTATACGAGAAAGTAAAAAGAGTTGTTCTTTGCAAATATTTTCAAGGCTGTACTGGTAGGAGAAATCAAATAATTAAAAAGAATCTTGATCTGACTAACATCATATGGAAGAAATTAAGTAATTAGTTTTCTTCTGGGGATAGATTAAAGTGCAGAATAAATATCTTTTTGGTCCATTTTTGCACAGTAGATATTATAAAGTAGTTTGAGCTTCAAAGCTGAAAATCCTCTAATAGGGAAAATTGGGGTAGATTGATACACTGATGCAGTCCATAAATTTTGATGATTGGAATGGCTCAAAATGTTCATATCCCTTCACATATATGCCACTGTAACCCTTAGCACAGGGTATATTTTTTCGGCCATGTTGAATCAAAAGTTAATTTACAAACGAATCAAACCGCTAATCAGGGCCGCGGTGGCCTAGTGGTAAGGTCTCGGCTTTGGGGCCGGAGGGTTCCAGGTTCGAAACCCGATTCCACTGAAGATCCGCCGTGTATGGGGCCCGTTGCACGTTAAATCATACGTAGTGGTCAAACGTCCTCCCGTTGGTGTGGCGTGGAAGTTTGGAGAGGGGGGTGCCAGCTCAGGTGTCGTCCTCGTCATCTGACCGAGGTTCAAAATTACGAGGTCCGTCCCAAAATAGCCCTCGTGTTGCTTCAAAACGGGACGTTAATATAACTAAAACTAAACAAACCGCTAATCATCTCGTCTAAGTAAATTTTACTCTAAGTACGCGCTGTGTGATTTCTTTAACTAGTTACGTTTTCCTGCTAGGGAATCTACTCCAAAGGTAGAAGAAAAACACTTATTTTTCTGAACTATATTAGGTTTTGAGATTTTCAAGCGTTGTTTTTGATTAAACACTTGTTTTAAGTAAAAAAGACTGTTGGGGCAGATTGATACAATCGACTCCGGGGCACATTGATATTCGTCTTCTGTGTGTATCAATATGCTTCAAGAGCAACTATTTTGCAAAATCATCTTCAGATATGGAAAAAACGTAAAAATGAACTATCTGAGAGAAAAATGCAATTAAGTATTTGTTTAAACGATGAAAACGGTTTGAATTTCGTTGCAAAAATGAAGAGTATTGTAGTAAATTAAGTTTTAAGCATTTTTTTCAAATTTATAAAAATTGGAGAAAAAAATTGTACGGAAACGTAATTAATATCATCGAAAAGATAATTTTTTGCATTTCCAGATGGTGTGAAAATTATTTTTCTGCTATATTTATTTTGTAAGTCACCAAGGAAGAAAGCGAAAATTTCCCTTCATTTTTAATTAATTAAAATTTTCAAAAATGTCTTCGAGGTACTCATTCCCTTTCTCCAAAGTATTTTTAAACCCACATACACCTATTCTCCTTTATTATTTATAGAGACAAATTATTTTCTGAGGCAGTATTGTTTCATTTTTCCATTCTCGTTAAAAATGTTGAATTTTGATTAAATTAAAAGTTTGTTAAACTTTTAAACATTAATTTGGAATGCAAAGTTTATCGATTAAACAATTTTTTTTTTGTATCACACCTAATAATCATCGTTATTTACGATATTTCCGTGTGTATCAAAATACCCCTGGTATGAGGCAGATCAATACAAATCCATTTCTAAGAAAAAAGTGTAATAAGTATTTTATTATGTCATTAATGACCAAAATTCGACTGAAATCCTATATTAGATTAACAAATGTATAAATATAGTGTATTGGTTCTAATTATTTCCTTTGGCAAAATCACTTTTTAGCTTTCCAAAAAATTGTGTATCAATGCCCCTGCATTCTCCTTATATTTCTACACCACAGTGGCATGGCTGCACTTTTTGCCACCCGGGGCAAACTTGCAACTGGCAAGTTTGCCCCGGGTACCAAAAAACCAGGTGAGGTTTACTATCCCAAGTTGCATGGGAGAGTAACCTCAAAATAAAGAATAAATTCCGGGGAAAAAACATTTCATTACTGACATAATTCATCGTTTGACGCCCTCAATCTCTGCAGGTAGGTTCCAAACATCCACCACCAGTCTTTCTTTCACATATCAGCAATTTACAGACAAAAGGCAAAAAATAAGAATTACAGTAGTTATTTTTAACGTAGGACTACGTTCCTCCCATTGGGGTCTCGGGAAGGAATTTGATTCACAGGCCAAAACGCCACAAAACTTGGTTTGGGAGATCCTCTAAATCTCGGTAATTACATATGTTGAAAACATAACTAATGTCTTATTTTAGAGATAAAGGGTAACAACAGAAGTTACAGAAAAAATTTACTTAAACTTAAAAAAATTAAGAGAAACAAAAGAGTCGCACGAGTAAAGTAGTCCTACACCTATAACATCAGCGGCTGTTTGAAAAGACAGCCTCCCGTCATTTTTCTTTATGTGTACAATGATTGAACTATAGTGCTGCTACTCTTAGTTATAAAATTGTTTTCCTGCATGCCTGATTTTGCCGCCAGGGGCGGACCACCTCCCTATAGCTATGCTAATGTTTCATCAATTAACTATGCTTTTGAATATTTCTTGTTTATGGTGTCAGTGGCGGCGACTCGGGGGGAAATTGCCCCCTCCCCCTTTTTTGTGTAAAAAATTAAATTTTTATTTCATTTTAGCTGTCTAAAACTAGGAAGCTTAAAAAGACAATAGTGTCCGGGCAAACTAGCAAATTTTGTAACTAAGTTTTTAAATTTTGTTGGTTATTCTCTATACTCCGGGGTACTCTCAGGTGTATATATTTCCTGCTTCCCCCCCCTCCACTTTTGCTCTCAATCGCCGCCACTGTATGCTGTGCAATTTTATTTTTCTTTTAAAAACTAAATAATCGTAAAAGCAATAAAAACATTACATTAGAAAAAGAAAGCATACTTTTTTTGAACGCCATGAGTACATGTAATAATGAGATTACTAATATAATAGCCCAGATCTGTCTCTTGGTAACGCTTTGACGTTGCCAACGATAAAACTCGCGCCATAGTACTGCGAGACGTTAAACAGCATTATTTCATTGTTAGAGAACCTGAATTTCAGTAATTTTAAATTTAAAAGAGTCATTGTCGTTCTAATTTCAAATTTAATAGCTCTAAAATAGTGAAATAAAATTTTCTATCGATTGATATAAAATTTATCTCGCTATGATCAATAGTTCCCGAGAAATTTTAAATTATATTAATCATATGGTTCAAATTAATTTCCGTTTTTTAATAGAAAGTGGTAAATTACATCAGTGGTGTATCATGCGCGTGATATAGTTGGGACGCCACCATGTATCTGATTATTTATTGCAATCGTGATGATATAATTTGATAATATTTTTTGGCAACGTTTGACAAGCTGAGAAGTGCTTTGTTTTCATTCGAATTTAAAGAGAAGAATTCCTTTGAAATTTTAACTTTTGACTTAAGTTTGACAAGCTGAGAATTTCATGGTTATTGATTTATGATAAAATTGTCAAACAACGAAAAATACTTCACACGGAATGTTGTTTACCAAGAGGGTTTTTGAATAAAGAAATATGCAAATAAAAAATATTTCCTGTCATAAAACATATATTTATTTTATTTGTTTTCATTCAATGTTAAACATTTCTCGCGCATATATTTTAAAGACGTCAAATTTGACGGGAAATCTCTCGAATGAAGAGGCAATCATGATGGGTGAATTTCTAGTTATTCAATATTTAAGTAAAAATTTCTCCAGAAACTATGAAACCGAAAAAGGAGTCTGTTTTCACCACACTGGAAACTAATGCGTTTATTTGATCGGTTTATTGGATATGCAAAAATTCTGTTTCTAGTAGACAATAATTCTTAAGATGAGTGTTGTCAGAGATATAAATTTTCATCAGAGAATTATTGCATTAAAGATCATTAGAATTTTCGCTCTCCAAGTTATAAACAAGATATTTTTAAAATGCGAAGACTCCTTAATATCTCAGAATGAATCTTAATTTGTAAAATAAAACTTTCGATTTTAAGGGTAAAATTGAGTATTTATTTATTTAAATACGATTTCACTTGTGTGTGTGTGTTTTTTTTTCTCTCTCTCTTAAAGTAAGAATTATATTCCATGCACCATGTTTTAATAAACAAAAAGATTTTAAAAAATATTTATTTATTTTTGTGGGATAGAAATTAAATATGATATAAAGCATAAAAATAATATAAATAAGTTAGCGATATTTCCAGGAAAATATTGTAAAAGTAAATATATAAAATATTCATTATAGAATATCTTCAGAGAAAGCGTTGTTTGCACTTTATTTGAAGTTAATAAAAGTATAAATATTTTGAATTCATATTAAAGTATTTAAATAATACAGGATAACAAATAGGTCAATGAGTATAATTTTAAAGAATACTACAAGAATATTATAAAAAAAACATAATATATTTATTAGAGATAATGAGACGTCATGGGAAAAAAAATGTCAGACATTATTAAATTTTCGAGAGCAAATGTTTCTTGTATGCCAAGTTGCTTCACGATATATTTTATTCATGTAACTTGAAATTTTTTCTGAAATCTTGACCTAAGTTCTATTTTAATGTTTAAAATATGCTTTTACAGTTTAAAGACTAGACAGAACAACAGAAAAATAGAATTAATATTCAACCACACTCAAGATGACTAGCAAACCAACTAATATACATTTTTTGTATGTATAGTTAACAAAGTTCATTGTCTATCAGTAATAAGTTCCTAACCCATTCGTTCTGTGGGCGTGGTGCGATAATGAATGGCCTTGCAGATTGGGGTACAAATTACATGTTGGGGAAGGTCCCGACCAATAGGATCCTGACATAGCTGGGCTAAACAAAGGTCCTTGCGAAGTCGCTGGTATCGAACTGGCTCTTGGAGTCTGCCAAAAATAAAATCTTCCATTTTACGTTTGTAGCCGTTGTGGTCAACTCTTAATATCTAATTCCAAGCAAAATTCTTTGCATTGAAGTCTCCAGCAAAAACTACTACTGTATTGTCTTAGTCCACTATGAAATTTCGTGAATTTACTGGAGGGTTGTATATCTAAATGAAGTTAGTGGTGGCAGAGAGATGAAATTTATTATAGTACCGTGTCAACTAGCTGCAATGCAGGAGGCGTATGTCAATGGTGCTTTAATGAAGTCAATTCATGCTCACCAGGAGTGGCGATAGAGTTCGTCCGATGAGGAGAGGCGACTACAAGGGGAGGGGCTGTATGAACCCTCTAAATTTTCTAGATCTTTATTTATCTATCAGTTGAATAGCCTATTGCGTCGTAAAATTTAAAATGTTGAAATCTGAAGTTATTTTAAAATGGCGCCAGTCCAAAGTAATACAGGTAATACCTGCATATATACTTTGGCGACTTGGCTCCAATATGCAGCAGTCAACGTCTTCTTTTGGCGATTTGGCGTTTTTAAGAGTGTACCAACTTCGTCAACCTGTCCCGACAGGGGCCTGGCCTCAGACCCTCCGAGGCTACACCTGATGTTCACATACTGAACTTAAAAGACATAGTGGACATATAATATCGACATAAAGTGATTTTCCAATTATATTTTACTTATTATTATCATTGTAGTTGTTAGTCATGCTCAAGATTAACAACTGATTTTATTTCAGTTACAGATCCATATCAACTTCTCAGTGCCGCTGCAGCCGATTAGCATCACAAGGTAATAACGATTTCAATCTGTTTATTATTTTAACCATTTTCTATTCGCAATATGCCGTACTCTTGTAACAAATTATTTTGTAGCAAAATTTTCATTCTTGGAACAGCTTTGATATATGGCGTCACTGGTGACTTTTGTAATTTCGACGACTTTTTCTGCGTAAACAAACATGGCGTCGGTTGTATTCACCTAAACAAACGCAGCGTGTTTTGTTGCATATTGTTCTCTTGCGAACGTTCCGCAAATTTTTTAAACTTAAAAACATCGGCAGCTTTGCTTTCACAAAGGGGGAACCTCGTACTCCGCTTTTTTATTGAATGTTAGTAATCTACGTATTTTTTTTACTTCCAACCTGGAAAATGGCGTCTTTCGGCGCCAATCGTAAAAAGTCGCCAGAAATCTAAAATATCGCCGTGATGCCAGTATATCAAAACCTGTACCCATTCTTTATTCTGTAATAAAATAATAGTTAATATTTAAATTATTTATTTTTGCTTAAATATTTTATATTTGTAGTTCACGATTGAAATCTAGAAGTTGTACCACACTTTAAAATGACAAGTCGCCAAACTAATCAAGGTATTAACTGAATTTAGCTTTGGCGACTTATGAATCAGTGCGTCAACGTCTTCTTTGGGCGATTTGGCTGCGTTTAAGAGGTGTACCAATTTCTAATTTCAACGATTCACTTTCGTGAACTTTGTATAATGTCCCTCGCCATTTCTATTGGAAAGATAGCTACCATTAATTGAAAAAATGGAACACATATTCAGTTAGCGAAGAACATTAATGAAAGGTACATCCTTCAAAACTAGAAAAAAATGCTGTTTAATAATGAGAATGTCAAAATAAAGAAAAATTTAAATACGATAATAAATCTAAAATATATCAATACTATGATGTCTTTTGGTTCTATTTGCATTCAAATTCTGAAGAAAGACACATATTCTTGACTAATGGAATATCTCAAAGTCCACAATCATGATAACTAATTAAAATGAACTATACTACGAATATTGAATATAATTCCGATTATGTTTATTGCACAAATGCACTTTCTTTATAAATTAATCTTAAGCACCGAGTAGACAGTAGCAAAAACTAGAGAGGAAAATTATCCATAATAACTGTATTCCTGTTATCGAAAGATTTTCACAATTTCTAATCACAGAGTACAAATTGCATTCCTGATGTCAAATTAAAAGTTAAAGGTACATTATTGTGCTAGATCAGATCTGCTCTTCATTTTCATTTCGAATATCAAATACCAATGTTATATTTAGGATCCTAAAACAAATGTAATTCATTGGAATTAAGTATAGTAGATTTTATTTTTAGTTTGTCTGTTTACCTTTAAAATCGTCTCATAATTAAATAAACTACGAATATTGAATATAATTCCAATTTTGTTTATTGCAGAAATGCACTTTACTTTACAAAATTAATCTTAAGCCCGAGATTAAGACAGTGGTACAAAAACTAGAGGGAAAATTATCCATAATACTGTATTCCTGTTATCGAAGATTTTCACAATTTCTAATCTGAGATCGAAAGCATTTCTGATGCCAAATTAAAAAGTTAAAGGTACATTGTTGTATAGATCAGATCCGCTCTTCATTTTTCATTCAGATATCAAATCCAATGTATATTTAGGATCCTAAAACAAATGTATTCATTGGAATTAAGTATGAAGATTTTATTTCTCTTTGTCTGTTTTAAAATCGTCTCATGAGGATAACTCGAGGAAAAGAAAATATTTTCTTTTCAAAAAATATGATTTCATTTATGAAATTTGTGTCAAGTTTGGACATTGCTCACAATGTTTTTTCTTCTATATGTGAAAAGAGCGTGATTATTCATTTATTTTTCATTTTTAGAAGTTCTCCTATATATTAACATGGTGATTATTTTTATTAAATCTTATTTGTCATTCATTCATTTAGACAATTTAAATAATACGATTTTTAATTGTCGATCTCATCAGTTGAATATACGTTACAAGAATAAAATTGTTTTTTTAAACTGCTTTTCAATTTTCCTATTAAAATTCTTTTGATTTTCAAACGTGTTACCTTTAAATTCTTTATTTGAGCCTCTAGATGTTTTCAGTTAGGTTCTTCAATAAGTAGGCAAAACTTCAAATCTTTCTTTGCTGGCAGATCGATAAAGTACGCTTCAATATCGGATAGTATTTTTTACGTTTTCAATTTAACTTGAGCTTGTTTGCTGGAATTTTGTTGGATTTTTTCATTGATTCCCTGGTGCACTGGATTCTAGATGGGCAATATTTTAATATATTTCCCAACTCAATTCGCTAATTTGTATGATTTTTAATTCCATATGAGGCGCCATCTGGCATTGAATTTGGAAGAAAAATGATTAAAGAGGCACAATGTTTTTCTTATGAATGATTAAATATATTAAAGACAGAAGAAAAGTAAGAAATAATAATACAAAAGCTAAGTGCTTAAAATCGGCTTTTTTTTTTGCACTTGAAATAGAAAATAAATTTTTTATCAAAATCTGGAGGTTTATACAAAATCTTAAAAGCGTGAGTTGTTTGAAAACTAAAAAGGAAATTAAGCCAAAATGAATATCACAAGAAGGAAAATTCCTAAACATCTATTAAAAATCAAAAAACTATAAATGCAATTACAGTAAAGCACCGTTTATAGGTTTTCTCATTTATAAGTCGTTTCATCCAATCCGGCTATCTGTATTCATGTTAATGGTGGAAGTAGGGGTAAGATTGCTTAAGTCGTTCCCCAAGGAAAAAAAGTCTACGAATTGCGGGTTTTACTAAATGAAGGATTAAAGTTAACATTATTCACAATTTCTAGAATATCACCTATTTATTACAGAGTTCCAAAATACACATATATATGAAGGAAATAAACAAATTTTAAAGTAATAGCATTGGCACGACTAAGGAAACGGGTTCTCAGTCGTACCACCTATAATCGTATCTTGAAAACAAATGAAGCAAAACAGATCACTTTAACGGAAGTAAACTATTCAGTCTTGAATTAATCCTCATCAACCCTTTCCATTTTTCCAAATTCATAGTTTATTTCTAGGAGGTGATTTTGAGTTTCGGTTTTAGAATATTATCTCTCTAAACACCATATCATCATTGGGTGATTTTTTTCACCGCGCTCTCCATATCTTCTTGTCTCAAGTATTATCAGAACATTTTGCTGGTTTATGTCCTAACATTTAGTTTATTTTTTATTTTATTTAGAAAACACTAAAAGCCGTAAAACACAGATTAATAAAACAACAGATGTACAAGAATACTAAAACACACCACGATTTTAAAAAGCACACAAAATGAAAACATTTCAAGAACACAAAGCGCAAACGTTCAATCCCAAAACACACCATAGAGACATTAAGCATCCAGATCATCAGAGGCACTACTATGTCAGAAGGAAATAAACAATTTTAAAGTAATAACACTGGCGACTAAAGGCAGGGTTCTTAAACTCTTCGCTATGTCCTATGTCGTATCTTGAAACAATTGAAGCCAAAACACCCTGAATTACTATTCTTGAGTAAGCTATTCAGTCTTGAATTAATCTCAGTCAAGCCCTTTCGGTTTTCAAATTCATAAGTTTATTTAGTTCTAGGAGGTGATGTTGCAGTTTCGGTTTAAGAATATTATACTTTCATCGAAGCCATATCATCATTGGGTGATTTTCTCCTATAATTACCCTCTTCTTGTCTCTAAGTATTATCAGAACATTTTTGCCTTGGTTTATATGGGCCTACCTAACATTTAAGTTTATTTTTTATTTTATTTAGAAAGCTAAATAGCCGTAAACACAGATTAATAAAACAACAGATAAAGAACTAAAAACACACCACGATTTTAAAAGCACACAAATGCTTCAAGAACACAAACGCAAACATTCAATCTTAAAAACCTAAGACATTAAACCTCAAGATCATCTGAGCACTCTATATGATGGAAATAAACAAATTTTAAAGTAATAACACTGGCACGACTAAGAGCAGGTTCTTAAATCTCTCCAATATGTCCTATATCGTATCTTGGAAACAATTGAAAAAACACCTGAATTACTATTCTTGAGTAATTCGATCTTGAATTAATCCTCATATAACCCTTTCGGTTTCCAAATTCATAAAGTTTATTTAGTTCTAGAAGGTGTCCACAGTTACGGTTTAAGAATATTATACCATCATTGAATCCATATCACCATGGGTAATTTTCCATGCCTACTGTCCATATCTCTTGTTTAAGATTATCATTACGTCTGCCCCGTTTAGAATTTACCTATTCTGTATTTACTTACATATTAAAAGGTCAATATTTTTCTATAAATAGTATGTATGTATCTTTAAGTTGCAAGATCCTTAAGAAGCTTACCTGTTCACGGACCGGCCTTTAGCAGTCAGTCATTGGACATTGTCAATAGGCCCCACTAAATACAACAAAGATATGTAATCAAACTATTCTCAAATTAAAAATCAGATTATTTTGTGTTCAAAATATTAACCTCAGGAATTTTTTCAGCTTTAGCACAATTCGTTTACAACAATAGTTCATACGAATTTTTTTCCTGGGAGTCAGCTGATTGTTTCAGAAGTCAAGATGTGAATTTTTTTTTAGGTTTCAAGATTGGTTTCATTGAAAGTTAAATAGTCAGTACTTCGTTGTTCCTCGTGATCGAGAAAATAAGCTTATAAGGTTCTGTAATTCCCTCGAAACTAATGCTCTATCTAAATGCATCCAATCACTGCAAAAATATAAAATTTAGCATTTCTTGAATTTTTTAAAGTTTAAGTTTTAATAAGTGAAAGTTATTGAAATTATTGCTTTAAACTTATTAAAACCTGTGTCGTATTAATATTTATATTTATTAAATTTCATTTTAGATTACTTATTTATTATGCATTATTTATTAAAAAACTTAAATATATCAGGGTTATCAAAATGTTTCCATTTCGACCCCGCATCCGATAAAAAAGCTCGGACCTGCTGAGTACGACTTAAAGGATCACGAAGGGGTACGACTTAAAACGCACGTGTAATATTTTTAAATAGCATTATAAAAGATGAATCTATACAAGGACGCCATAGTTACAAGAACAATTATTTAACTGGAGAATGATCCAAGAAGTAGCATAACATTTTATTTCAATATTAAATATTGTTCCTAGGTTTTACGAATATGCACAAAAACTATAAAACTACCGAAAACTTACTGTTCTCGAGGGTTGGTATGAATAACGCACTTGGAAACTCGTCCTAATTAGCTAATTAACATCGCCGATGTGGATCATCGCACTGCCGTCAGCGTTGTTGATTCGACGAGAAAACCGATCAATGGTATCGGTATTACTTAGGCTGTGGTAAGACTTGAGCAACCTTGCACAACTGCTTCGTTTATACGACGCAAAGCTTCGGTTGTACGTCGTTTTCTTCAGATTCTAAAATCCAGATTTCCTCCTTTCTATTGTGAACTGTGATAAGATATCACGACTTAGTTATTCTGATGAACGCATTGGAAGAGTTCAAAGCCCTAAAGCTCAAGTTAAGGTACGGGCAAAGGTGCTACTTGCAAAATGGCAAGAGAGATGGAATAATTCAACCAAGGGATCATGGACTAAGAAATTTTTTCAAGAGGATTGGTAAATTCCAGTAGGCTATGACAGTGACTTCCCACTAACCAATTGTTGTAGAGG
>BGPR01000866.1:366056-377070 GCA_013235015.1 Araneus ventricosus
TTTGCTTCTTCTGAGAGAAATGAAGATTATCTAATTCTAAATCAGCAGTTCTTTGGTTTAATAATTTTATTCACTAAGCTTTAATAAACTCATTGTCATTTCATATTTATTAAATTTTTAGCTTCCACAACAAGTAATTTTTTTTATATGATAGAAAACCTGAAATATTTTATGAAAAACTTTTTCTAACGAATTGTAAGCAAATTTATGCGATTAAGACGATTTCGAATTCTCAGTAATCACGACGTTGGCGGGATTTCAGCGTGACACGTGGAACCGGCGATAACTTCACGGAATTCGCAACTTGTCAGGAAATAGCTCAGGAAGGACAAACCTTATCAAGATCAAGTGATGAACTAGAGATGAACTTCCTGAGGTCAGGCATTGGAGTCAAATCTGCTGACCTCAGTGTCCAACCGCGATAAATATTTCTCTGCCGTCCAATCGGTTTACCGCCACAATTGGAAGGATTACTACGGCTCAACGGGACGGTGGACTCAACAGCCAATGAGAGGCGATCTCTGCTCGGAAGACACGCCCTCTGCGTTTCAGAGTGCGTGTTTTTTGTTTTTTTGATCTTATCAAAGGGGATTTGATTTTGTGGATTTCCTACATAAAACCTCTGTCTCTAAGATAGTTTTTAATTGAAGCGATGTGTAGAGAATTTTATGATGGAACTGAGTTATTTAAGGACATTTTTAATTGAAATTATGTGTATGCAATTAGGCAATATATTTTTAACAGTTTCAAAGTTCCTTTTCTTGAAAAATTATTTATAAATAATAGTCTTTTAGCACTGTTTTAAATGTTATGAAGAGAAAGATATTTTTCATAATAAATTTGAATATTTATAAATTGTTTGCATAAACTTAAAATCAAAATGTGTTTTGTTTGTGTAATGATATTAATCTGATAATAATAGAATAAATCAAATGAAAAATAAATTTGTCAATTACTTTGTAATTCTTATTATTTCCGCTTCATAAATTACAGGAAAAGTTTTGTTCTTACAATTTAGAAATTAAAAAAAATAATTATTAAATTATTAATAATAATTAATCATATTATCACATTTTGACAAATTAGAATGTTGCCTTGAAAGAAAAATTATACCTTTTCGGATTCACTTTCAAAGAATATTTTTAAACATGAAGCAATAATTTGCAACACACAAATGGAAATAAAAAATTTATTTTTACTTCTAATATTTCTTTGAAAAATCATTCTCTTTCTGTATTTTGCTTGAGAAACAGTTTTTAAAAAGTGTTCTTCCTTTCAATCACAAAAGAAATGAAAACTAATATATCATTAAAACTGGATACGTATCCTTTGTCATTTAGACAGTATAGAGCTTCTTTTTGACTCTATCGTTAACAAAGTACACAAGAATCATGATAGCTTCTTTACGAACCCCCTTCTTTCCTTTCCATTTTTTAATTGCGTCTAAATTTTCTTATAGCGTTTAATAAGTATTTAAGTGTAATTCAATAAAAAGAAGAAAACGTATGGTATATGTTATGTTACCATATATGGTAAAAGTCTATTACATTACAGCAATCTTTTTGTAATACATTATATTACAAAAATAGGCTATACATAAATATTTGGTATAGCCTATTTTTATTCCTATTTTTACACCACATTTACTTAAATTCATAATGATGAATAAGAGAAATACGGGGAAAATAAGTTTAAAAATATTAATTTTTTTTGACATTTTTATGAAAATTAATTAATTTAAAAATGAATGGTTGTTTTATCACATTTTTCTTGTTAAATATTTCTTACTTCGAGTGAAGTAATATTAAACCAAATCAATTTATTATTACATTATTCAATATTATTTTGAAAAAGCTAGAATATAAGTGATCAAATATGTTTTGCTAGGCAATTCAGGTTTATTAAAAATCAATCAAGTAACAGCAAACTAAAAAATCGTAGGTTAATTTAACAAGATCTTAAGGTTTAATCACGATTTTACAAAATTCATACAAGGAGAATATCTTTAAATTTAAATATCAACTTAATAATTTAACTTCGAAACTATCAATATCTTTATTTTATTTAAAATAGATATCTGATTATTTTAGATCACACTTCTGTTTATGCTGTGTTGAAGCGCATGTAAAAACATTAAAGTCTGAAATAATATTTTAAAATTATTGACAAATTTTTAATTAGAAAAGAGAAATTCTATTTTTATAATATTAATAAGCTTAAATACTAGTAAAATAAGTTAACTAAATGTATCTGTAAGCATTTTATTACGAAAATAAAACAATTTTAAAAAAAGAAACCAACTCTATTTCACTTAGTTTAAAATCTGTAAGACCAATACATTTAAAGCATTTATACTTAAAACTATTATTGATTAATGTCACTGTAGTAGTCAAATGAAGTAGAAGAAATGAAGTAGAAGTCAATGAAGTAATTCACACTTCTGCTTATGCTATGCTAAAGCGCCTGTAAAAGCATTAAGATCAGAAAAAATATTTTAAAATTATTGACAAATTTTTAATTAGAAGATAGAAATTCTATATTAATAATATTAATACGCTTAAATTCTAGTAAAATAAGTTAACAAAATGTATCTGTGAGCATTTTATTAAGAAAATAAAACAATGAAAAAAAAGTAAACCAGCTCTATTTCACTTGGTTTAAAATCTTTAAGACCAATACATTTAAAGATTTTATACTTAAAACTGTTATTTATTAATGCCACTGAAGTAGTCAAATGTTTTGACTTTTCCTATTGAGATATTTGTTTCTTCTATAATAATGCCAGAAACAAATAAATTAACTCAAACTGAGAAAGGACAGATATTCAAGTTTTACTTCAGTAACCAATTTAAAATAAAACAGATGGGAAAATCTAAAACAGTTATCAAAGTCTTTTTCATATTAAAAAGAATATATATGGTATGAGGAGGGAAGAAACCATTGGAAAAGTGGAATCTTGTCACTCAGAAACGAAACAAGAGTATTGAAATTAGTATCAGCTGGAAAATAGTAGAGTAAAGAAATTATATGAATGACTTGTTTAAATGCTTACAAAAAGCCATTTATTATGCTATGACTTGATCTAGGAGTCTCTAGCACAAAGGAAAGTAAAACCTTCTCACTGATCAGTTACAAAACACAGGCTTTAGAATTTGCAAAGTAAATAACGGCTTGGGAAGATCGATGGCTACATTCTTTATTCTAAATTTACTTTCTTTGATGGGTAGCAATGGATTTTGGATGGTTCTGATGGTTGGAAGTATTGAAGGTGAAAATTTTTTTCTTCTGAAAATGTCAATTAGGGGGTGGATTTGTTAAGACATGTGACTGTTTTTCATTTGATGTCGGACTTGTTTCTAAAAAAATAAATTAGAAACATTCGAACAAAATTCTGATTCTGGTTTAATTACATTGAATATAATCCAGACTAATAATATTGAATCCTATTGAGAACTTATGGAGTGACCTATTAAAATAAGTTGAACAAAATGAGAGGTATTTATCCTCAGCTGCAAAAGTGTGATCCACTTGTGAAAATGAATGGAGAAAAAAAAACCAGACCTGAACTAAGTAAAAAATTAATGCTATCCATGCAAGTTCGAATACTTGAGGTCATTTTAAATAATTATTTTTCAACAAGGTTGTTAAACATTTATTTCTGGATCATTATATCGTTTTTATTTTGATGGCCTAGAAGTTCTTACCAGATATATTTTATTGACATTGCGTTTGTTGTGATAAAGGTGATCCAGACCACTACGTAACAGACTGACCAGTGACAAATCCCTTTCATTTTACGAATCCCAGTGCTGAAAACCTATCGACCTGGTGTGAAAATATTGTTCAAAACGAAAGATCCCTGACACGACTCATGAATATTATGAAGATCCTACATGAACGAAGGCATGATTTATCATCATTGATTTAGAAAGACTTCTCTCGCTTCCACCAGACATTCAATGCAGACTTTTTTTAGCATACTTTTTTTGTGTACTAATTCTTGTTATTGTTTTTAATTTTGATTTTATTTCTCTCTTTTCTGTAATTCTTCTTTATGTTGAGAGAGCTTTGTAGAACCGTAAATCTCTTCTGGTCGGTTTCCTCCCGGTGGATTAATAATAATAATAATTAACATTTCAACTTTATAACTGATTTAAAATAGCCGCGATTATTTTCCACTGTGTTAAAGCATCGGGCATCAGTTGGTTAACTTTTATAAAAAAGAAAAAAAATGAACAATTAACTTTCCTCGCATCTTAGAATATTCATGAAAAGTGGAATGAATTACATTGCTGTTTTACTGTTTCTAACTGTCTATATATATATAAATATATCAGTAAAAATAGAAAAAATAAAAAGTGTTGAATCATTTTGAAATAGCAGCATTTTTTCTGATGTAAAAAATCAAAAGATAATTTTAATGATGAAAAGATAAGTAAATTTTTCACATGTTTTTAGTTATTTTAAATAAATTGCAATTGAGTTCATAACCTAAAGAAAACATTTAGTTTCCACGATTAAACGGACAGTTATAAGATTTAAGTAAACAAGGCATTTAAATGAAATTTGGGACCAAATATTACTTAATGGCAAAATACACTTCATATTTAATTTTTCTATTACATAAACCAAATCTTCCATTTTAGACTCTAGATCGTAAGCTTTATGTATACAATATTTATATAACAATAGACAAGTGTGAGCGAATATGTGTAATAAAGCTTAAAAATACATTTTGTCAATAGTATAATGTATTTGGAAACTCTCGAGCGTCAAACTTATAGCACAATTGAAAATCAAATCAGTGAATCGATAATTAATTAAGTCATGTAAAAAGCAAAAATTCATTGATCACGATTCACAAAGACTGAAAAAATTACAAATATTCTTGCGTTTTCCATTAACACTTAAAATTTAGCCACTTACAAGCAGAGAGCGTTCGCCCGTTCGAAGACATAATGAAGAGGTCAAAAAGTCAATAATGGGGTACAAATTTCAATAAATTTTGCAGCTTATTAAGTTTTGATGGAAATAACTACCAGAAAATGGCATGCATATCATTGTATTCTTCCTTTCTTTATTTTCAACAATGCATAATATTAGTTTGTAGCTATTTTATTTTCAAGAACAATAGACAAGTATGAGCAAATATGCGCAATAAAACTTAAAAATACTTTTTGTCAACAGTACAATGCATTCGGAAACTCCCAAGCGTGAAACTTATAGTATAATTGAAAATCAAATTAGTGAATCAATAATTTAACAAGTCATTTAGAAAAGCAAAAAATTCACAGATCACGATTAACAAAGACTGAAAAAAGCACAAATCTTCTTGCATTTTCCATTAACACTTAAAATTTAGCCACCTACACGCCGAGAGCGTTCGCCCGTTCGAAGTCATAATGAAGAGGTCAAAAAGTCAATAATGGGGTGGCGCTGATCGTTTTTATCGGAGAAAGTGTGATGAGGGGGCCTTTCACGCGGATAAACGATCTCTCTTTACGCACCCCGAATAAATAGGGGGGGGCGGCTGAGGGGGAGGGGAAGGCAGGCATATGACACGGATCTGTTAAATGCCCTGGACGTGGGATGAGTCTCGCCGCCATTCGATATGAATCTCATCCTTTCACTTCTGATCTCCCCTCAGGGTATTATGACTCCCTCATTGAGGGGATTGTTTGAACGTTTGCACTATGACCACAATATTGCGCCCAGTTAAAAGGCCAGCGACATGGTTCGTTTACTATAATAATGACGATGAAGGTAACGGGGAACTGGAAAAGACAAAAACTTATCTATCTTTTTATTTAAATTTCTTTTGATTTATTTAAGAAAATTAGTTTTAAATAATGTTTTTTGATTACAAATTTTTATAGAAATGATAGACACCAAATAAATGGAAGATCTCCTGAGATAATTGCAGGCCTACTTTCGCAGTTTACTATAATAATGACGATGAAGGTAACATGGTACTGTAGAAGATAAAAAGAGTTAAATGTTTTTCTTTAAATTTCTTTTGGTTTATTTAAGAAAATTAGTTTTAAATAATGTTTCCTGATTACAATTATTATATAGAAATGACAGACACCAAAATAAATGGAGGATCTCCTGAGGTAATTGCAGGCCTGCTTTAACAGTTTACTACAATATTGAGGATGAAGGAAACATGATTCTGAAAAAGATAAAAGAGTTCGATGTTTTTATTTAAATTTCTTTTGGTTTATTTAAGAAAATTAGTTTTAAATAATGATTTTTGATTACAATTTTTTATAGAAATGACATACACCAAATAAATGGAAGATCTCCTGAGGTAATTGCGAATCTACTTTAGCAGTTTACCATACTACTGATGCCATCGTTACTATAATAATGACGATGTAGGTAATATAGAACTGGAAAAGATAAAAACTCTTCAATGTTTTTCTTTGAATTTCTTTTGGTTTATTTAAGAAAATTAAATAATAATTTTCGATAACAGTTTTTAAGAAAAATGATAGACACCATATAAAGAAGATATAGTAATTTCAGATCTACTTTAGCAGCTTAATCTTAAAATTCAGCCATTGAAGCGACTCATTATTAGTGGAATTGCTATAAGTGTCTATAACTGGAGTATATCAACAAGTTCTGGTCGTTTCGTTTGTATGGAAAAAAATTTAAATGATATTTTTGAGGTTCTTTGAAGCAATACTACCAGGGGAAATTGCATAATTTTCCTTCTTGTGATTAAATCACAGTTTGCTACTAGAAGAAAATATCTCTAACTCATCTGTGTTGACCTAAGAAATTCAAAGTTCTTTTCTTCATTCATTTTTTATTTCATTTAAATTGAATTGTTTATCTATTTTTCTATTCTTTGTTAAAAGTAATCAAAAGTTCAAATGTAAAATATCAAGTTTGTATGGTTTGTAATTTGAAGGAGGAAAATTTATCAATGATAGTTTTTCAAACACTGACCATCTTACCTTCTGGACAAAAAATGCTGTGTATACAGTTGCCGTTCCTTTTAAACTCTAGGTCTTGCTATTAACACTCGAATTTGAGGTCAGACAGGCTTTCTTGGGAAGTTTCAACACGTTCAAGTGTGAAATCCGTTTCTTTAAAGATATGCTTTTCATGAGCAAATGTATAGTCGAAATAATGCTGTTTGTAAGGCTAGCATCTTCCTTTAAGCGCATACTATTATGGACTTCAAAAGACAGAGAAAAAAATAAAGAAAAAAAAAAGAACCAAATTGAAGAAAACACTTCTGAACTGAAGTTAGACGTCAAAGACGATACTTGAATCGGATCCAAACTTGTCGTCACATTATTGTATTCATATGTGACGTTGATTTGACACCCCAGTAGGGTGTCTAAAAAAACTTGCAAAAAAAAACAAAAACATTGCTCCCCGGTGTTTTTCCCATTTCTTTTGGTCCTAATAGAGAATATACAAAGTTTCAGCCCTCTAAGTTAATAGTAGGGTTTTCTTGTAAAGCCCTGAAGTTTTAGAAAAAGTTCTTAAAAGGTAACATTTTAAAAATATTTTTAGAAATTTTTTATGGTTACTATTGTGCTAAAACTGGTTTATATTTGTTCCTATCGTCATGTTTAGTTAGAATACAACTGTACCTTTAGCTTTTTATAACTTGAGGAAAAAAAAAACATAAACTGATGAAGATTTGCACTAATTCTGTTTTTTTTAAAACAACACACGGCAGTTATTGTATGTTCACAAAAACCGTTTAAAAAAGTACTAAAATATTAAGGAAGGATATAAGAATGAATGCAGTGATTTGTTAAAATCTACAATTTTATTTGATAGTTTAACACGTAACATTAAAAAAAAATTAAATACTCAACAGTAGATAATTGTCCAAATAACTTGCAAAAATTCCAATAACTGTCAAATAATCTCATGTCATCACTTTAACTACTTTAAATTTTGAGGGATGAAAAAATAAAAAAAAATAAAAGAAGAATAATTAAATAAAAATATAAGAAGAATAATTAAATAAAAATATAAGAAGAATAATTAAATAAAAATATAAGAAGAATAATTAATTAATTTACATAACATCATGGCTGTGTAACAGATTTTTTTAAATATAAACTAATCGATTTGAGAAACAAAATGAATAATAGCTAATTAATTCGTCATAACATATATGGCTGTGCATCAGACATTTTTTTTATCATTTTTTGTAGCTAATCAAAGGATACAATAATCGATTTGAAGAATAAATAAAAATACATTATAGTTACTTAATTTATCATATCATACACGGCTGTGTAGTTAATTATTTTAAGACAAAATTTCTTCCAGAATTCCAACAGTCTTTAGAATTTTATAAATAAAATATTCCAATTAAGCTTTACATAATTTAATTAATTTCCATCCCTTTTTTCAGAATTTAACAAATAAATATTTCAATGGATTTTTAGTGATTTAACTAGACTTTACAATAAATACAATTTAATTTTCATCCTTTTTAGAATTTAACAAACAAATATTCTAATTGACTTTTAGTGATTTAACTAAACTTTACAATAAATACAATTTAATTTTCATCCCTTTTTAGAATTTAACAATAAATATTTTAATTGACTTTTAGTGATTCAACTAAACTTCACAACAATTTTATTCAAAAGTGGCTTCTTAAAGCGAGGAGATTTTTTCCGACTTTCTTCAACTGACTGAAGTAGACTTTGAGTCTGTTCTTTTAACAGTACTGCAAGGAAATATTTTCAGAAAACTAGAAATAAAAAGGAACAACATTTTAGATTTTTCATCCACGTATGAAGTCAAATTCGGACGAGAGCTTCTTGAGAAACTCGAAACTACTGAGATTCTTGCGTTCTTTTATTCATCAATTATTTTTTTTTAATTTTATGTTTTAGGATTAGGAATGTTGAGCTATGGTTTACACAATTGCGATTAAAAGTTTGAATTTGACCATTGAGACATATATATGGTGAATTTTACTGTTAAGAAAATAAATTATATAGTGATCCAGAATTGGACCCATTTTTACAATTTGGAATCAACTACCATTTTGTGGATTTAGTTTATGCTAGTGAAATTCGCTATTATTTACGCTAGGAGTGTGATTTCCAGCACAAAATTGATCAATTTTATTGGAAGAAATGTAGCTTTAGAATTTTTTCTGCAATAGCGAAAATAGATATATCTCAATATGAACATTTGGGAGTTGGTTTCTAGTTGCAGAACTGTATACAATTTTGATTCAGATAGCACAAACTAATAGATCCACCAGTGGTCCAGTGAGTTTAGGCTTGACGTGGAGTATATATGTAACATGATTAGGATGAAGGAAATTATGGGTTGTATCTTCTCTGGGTGTGCTATTAACCTGCATTATTCAAAAACTAGTTTAGAGACATGCGCCTTAGCAGCGAATTTTCACTGCGGTTATTGGAGATTTCTCATGTTTTCCTTCAAGAGAAACGAAAATATAAGCAAGCGTCCCTTGAAAGTACTCCACGGAGTCAAACTATCCCCATATGTTTCAGCTAATTCAGAATTCTATTTCAGGTAATACATTGATATTTCAAAGTCGCTTTGATTCACAGAAAGTACCACAGTTACCCTTTTTCATGATTTCTTGAGACATACTATAGATATACTGGATGGGAGTCCAAGTGGGATAAGGACCACCACTGCAAACTACTAGACTAAATAAGTTACGGTTGTGTGTTAATTTAATATAAGCTTTTGAAACGATACAACAAAAGCTTCAAAGTAAGATTATGGGTTGTATCCTCTCTGGGTGTGCTATTAACCTGCATTATTCAAAAACTAGTTCAGAGACATGCGTCTTAGCAGCGAATTTTCACTGCGGTTATTGGAGATCTCTCATGTTTCCCTCCAAGCGGAACAAACATATAAGCAAGCGTCCCTTGAAAGTACTCCACGGAGTCAAACTATCCCCATATGTTTCAGCCAAGTCAGAATTCTATCTCAGGTAATACATTTTTGCGTCAAGGTCGCTTTGGTTCACAGAGAGTACCACAATTACCCTTTTTCATGAGTTCTTGAGACATACTATAGATATGGTAGGATCAGGACCACCACTACAAACTACTAGACTAAAGAAGTTACGGTTGTGAGTTAATTCAATATAAGCTTTTGAAACGGTACAACAAAAGCTTCAAAGTAAACCTTTCATTAGACGTTTTCCATGACCAAAACGCATTTAAGTTTAGTACTCCAGTTTCTCCGTTGGCTTCGACCTTCCTATCTCATAGATCTCTGACCAATATCTAAGAAAAGTTTTCACTCCAGAAATGGATTCTCATTCGCCCTAACTTCCTAAGAGAATGGTCCCCTGTTCCACCCATTCCTTGGAATTTTCTACCAGAGCTTCTAATGAAGGGGAGGGGGTGAGCAACAGAAACAGGAACTCTCCCATCAAGGCCTCGGTGGTGGAAATAAGTGAGGTGGCCGGCTCCGCGTTAAACGGGAAAGAGAAAGGATTGAAGCAATTCAACTCTTCCGATAAGGCAAGGCGGCAGGGAGGAAGTCTTAAAAGGAAAACCCTCGCCGACCTCCTTTTAACAAATTCCATCCTTTCTCGACGATCAAGTCGTTGCGGAGTTTCCGGCTTGCGGAAAAAGAGGTTTTTCTCGAGGAAACTGCCATTTTGTTATGGTAAACAGCCCCCGCCGAACCCCTCCTCCCTGATAAGAGGTGCATTATTCCGGCCGGTGTTCAATCATCCTGTCCGGCTCGCCGATAAGGCACTGATAAGAGTCCGGACGGCGAAATTGCAGGAAGGAAGCGGTGAAAGCGGTTGTTGCTACCAGCAACGGCTGCCGTTCCGTGGAGGCTGCCTCCACTCAATGAGCGCGGGAGGCAGAATGGGAACGGTTTGTAAAGAGAGGCGGGATACACTTTAATTTAGGATCAGGTATTTAAGACACTTTTCAGAGCCTCACAGGCCGTTATCGGGTGGAATATCGCTGATGCTATTTGGCCGGGTGAAAAGATTTGTAAACGTATTCGGTATCTT
>BGPR01000867.1:0-15099 GCA_013235015.1 Araneus ventricosus
TGATTAAGCGATTTGATAACAGAATTAAATTAGTTTGATTTTTATAACAATGAAAAGTATTGTTGCTAATCATAAAAAAAATATTGTTTTAAAAAATTGTTGAAATCAAAGGGAAAATAGTGCGATAATTAATACTTTGGTAGCGGGTCTCGTAAAAATACGATTTGTTTTGTTTTTGGATTAACCCAACGTGAGTTTCCTTATTCAAAAATTAGAATTCCGTATGTGAGAGTGAGGTAAAACCGGATACCTTGGTTCTGGCTCCATTAATTATCTTTTCTAGAGGACAGATTCAGAATTATTCTCTACTAGTCAAGAAGAAAGACTGGCTATAGAGGCTGTGTTGTTGCTATTGAATTCACTGCGACTGTGAAGATGCTTTTGTTTTAGCTGGAACTGTTAGATGTTTTGCATAGCATATAAGGAATCACTTTTGCTGTGACTATTCCTTTCTTTTCATGACTGAATTCTTTAAAGAAAAATTCAACACGAAAGTGGAAAGCATTAGGGGTTTTTAGAGAGAAAGGGAAGGAAAAAGGGTTTAATTCTTAACAGCTTATACGTATCGAACGTTTTAATGTTAATGTTAAAAAATATATAGAACAACGCAGCGCATTGTATTTAGATATTAGCTAAATAACGTCGAAAATATGAACAGTACATTCTTGAAATTTTTATAATTTTTTGAAACTCAACCATCTATTATGTGTATGAAAATTTCATTCATGTTAATAGATTTTTACTATTAGTGATTTATTATGTTAATAACAAATTTTTATTTATTTATAATCAAGTTGAAAAATAGTATAGAACATTTTTGGTTAAATCGTATTTGATATATATGAAAGCACCGTTTATACGCCTTTCAAACGACTGACGAATAAATGAAAAGACGTATAATCGAAATGAATTACAATGCATGATACGAATGCATCGGGGCTGTGATGAAACGACCTATAAATATAATCGATGTATAAATGAGAAACGTATAAACGCCGCTTTACTGTACATTGTTTCACCATATCTTTCTGCATGGGTAAGAACAGAATGTCTTCTTTGCAAATCCTTTATGGAGATGTTTGGAATCTTTTTCACTTAAATTTTGGTTTTGTAATAGAGTATTGTACATATTGTAATCTAGTAGGATTCGTTTCCATAAAAGATAGCAATTTCCTAATGATAAAAAGCGAGGAAATAGGTACTCTAATTAATTTTCAAATTTGTTCTTTTTTGATATTAATTTAAAGCAGGTTTGACCTTATTTTGCTATTTTGAACATACAACCCTGATTACTAAACAGAGTGGCGTATTCAAATTGGAGAGTGCTATTTGGACTGTATTTAATTACAATTACTTCTTTAATATATTGTAAAAGTATATATATCTTCATTATTCTTTTAACAAATTTTTTCTGTCTAATAAAGTTGCCTACTCAATTAATTCAAGCGTAAATTGAATAATTCTCGTGTCGCATTGCGATGATTGTCTTTCATGCCCTGCTGCTTGAGCCGGAGTTCTTCACGCTCCCAAGTCCTCCCCTAATACAGGAGATCAGCCTATGCGAGTTTGATGACTAAGGCTATGCATACATACAATTATTAATCGCCTTAGGTTTAGTTGCATACCATGGGCTCAAGTTAGAGTGCGCATACATGCAACTTTATAGATCGGCAACTAAACAGTCGTAAAACCACAGCGATCGTCTTTTGATTAAAGAATCGCACAACTATCGTAAAGTACATGGGTTTCTACTGGAGAGCGCATACATTCAACTAAACAGTTGCTCTGCTCTGTTCATTCAAGGGGTGAAGGTCACAAAGCGAGCTCAGAAATTGGCGCGCTTTATTTAACGGCGTTTTAAAGAAGCGTGCGCTATTCTTAAAATAATTTAGCTCTAAAAATGGCTGAGATTATTAGGATTGATATGGAATTATTGATTGAGTGTATAGAAAGAAGGCTTGCGCTATATTTATTATCAGTTATTACTTTTAAAATAAATGATAAATTTGCATACTTTTAATAATTGTTACTCCATTTTTATTAATAATGCGTGTGTTTTATTACATAATTTTAATTAGCATAATTGGTATTTTCTTAGTTGATATTCCAGATGCTTTGAAATCAACAATTTTAATTTTATCCTTTATATTATTTATCTCTCTTTGTCAACATCCCTTTTTCTCAACTAAGCGATGAATGAGATATCATTGAATAGGACTTTTTAAAAGACTTCAATGAAAACGTAGTCATTTTACGTTTCAAAATTTGAGTGAAAAAAAATTTTGAGTCACAAGAGAAGCTGTCACTTGGGCAAACTTAATCTAACTCATGTGACCGGTGCTATAAACATTTGAAAACTATGAAAAAAAATTTTTTTAACATTTGTTAAATATGAAACATTTATTTACTCAATATACTTCAATAATAGACAAAATATTTTAATTATAGTGATGTGCACTTTTTGGAATGAGCTAGTGATATTTAGAATCGTGTCGCATTCTATGTTTTTCGTATTCATTGTGTACTAACCATCTTCGGCGACTAGCTTGTTCACCGGGAATATAATTTCAATGGAATCTCTTATGCATAATTTAATATACATGGTTCCCTTAACAATTTCAAATTGTGATAGACATTTAATCCATGTTCTTTCAGTAGATTTACACCTGTTCTGTTCGTTGTCTGCATGAACGTCCCTAATAGAGTCAAGTGACTGGCTGTGTCCTGCAACATCAAACTGCACATTGTTGGCATCAACTTCACTCTTATTCCTCTTGCAAAATATATATTAGATTTTAACTTTAAAATGGTGCGGCACATTTTACTTCCAGCCTCATATTAACTGGATGAAAATGTGCTGATTAAAACATAGCATTAAACATTAAGATATTGCCTTATCTTTCAACAATGATGGAGAAACACGCAATTAAATGTTTGTTTAAACAATGAAAACGGTTTAAATTGCGTTGCAACAATGAAAAGTATTGTAGTAAATTATGCCAAAAAATATTTTTAAAAATTCATTAAAATTAGAGAAAATATTGTACGGCAACTTAATTGATATCATTAAAAAGGTAATTTTTTGCACTTTCAAGATGGCGTTATGCTGTAATATTTTCGGAAGTTATAAAGGAAAAACTCCAAAATTTCACTTAATATTTAATTAAAATTCTAATTAAAATTTTTAAAAGGGCTCCGAGGTGCACATTCCCACCCTCCAAAGCATGTTTGTGCCAAATTTAGTGGCTCTAAGTCCAGTGGTCTGACCTGTAGAGCGCCAAGACACACACACACATTCTCCTTTATTATCAGTAGAGTAGTAGTCGGCTACTTTACTCTGAAAAAACTGATGTACTTTGATAAATTGTTCCGCGAACTATTTGTAAATTGAATATTGATATCAAATTCGAATTTGGTTAATTTGAAACTGAGGGATCCACAATGAAAATTAGATGTATCCAAAAGTTCGAATTAAGAAAAATTGGTTTTAAAAACAAACACAAGAGATAAAGATTTATTTTAAAGTTTTAATGAATATTACGTAATTAATTAATAAACAGTAAATAATTTCGATGTATAAAGCAATATTAGTTATTCCAATAAATAAAAAAGTAATTTAAATAAAGAAATATATGTACAGCACCTAGAGTGCAAAAATTGAGTAATTATTTTTTAATTAAATACATAGAACAGGAGCTAAGAGCGAGTTCTTGAGTTAATTATAGGCCTTAAAGAAAATTCGCTGGCACTTAAAAGATACGGACGTATTTAACTAACGAAAACAATTAAGAAATGAGCACGATTTCAGTTTTGACCTAAAATTAACCTAATAAATTCGAATTATAGGCTTATGTACAGAACTCGCCTATTACTAGTAATGATCATCAAAGCATTTGATAAAGAAAGAAATCAATGAAAACGAAAGTTCACCATCCAGTCTAATCATTAAAATGATAGCTTCGTGAGCTGAAAATGAATTTGAGAAAAACTAAATTGTATCACTATAAAAAAAATCATTTTGGAGCTCGCAGCGCGTGCGCAGTACGTGAAAAGGCAGCCAGAGCATCCAAAAATGGAGAATCGAAAGAGATTAAAAATCGCATGTATGCGCACCCGTCGCAACTAAACAGTTTAGTCGCCGTGAAATCGCGCGGTGCAGACAATCCGACTAAACTGTTTAGTTGCGGAAGGAATTGCCTGTATGCGCTTAGCCTAACTGAGCTGATGACTTACGGGTTCAAAGTGTACGCTGTTCGCGCAATTCTATGGAACCAGATGCATTCGTAATGAGAATAATTTATTCCAACATCCTGTGAGACTAAACAAAATATTCTCATTTCGATTCGAAACGTATGTAAAAATGATCCAAGTCATAAATTTTCAACACCTTCCCCCCTCCCAGACCTTTCAAAAAAATCCTCCGCTATCGGTGATTAACGGCGATGATTGACGGATTCCATGCCCATTCGTCCATTTCTATGGAACGCAATCTGTTCGTCTTGAAAAATTTCCTCAAACACGCAGCAAATCGTAAACTATCTGTTTTAATCATGTTCTGTTCGCCAAGTGTATACGCACCTTTACGTAGTAAATAATACCGACTTGAATTGAAGTATTTCATTAAAATTGCCAAGCAACTGTGATAAATCTTTTTTTAACCTACCGTGTAGCCGCTCTTGTAACATTAACCATAACTAACTGTGACTGACGTCAGAGTCAGCGCCCTCTGAAGACTGGTAACGGCATTAAGTCAGTTGAGATCTGGCGATCGCACGTGATGCCTAACAAGAACTATGCTCTTGATTTATTTTGTATCAATTCTGAATTTTTTTTATGTAAATTGTCCGTGTGTAACGTAAACTCGTAAATAAATAACTGTTACATTACCTTGGTTTATTCACTGAACCGTTAAACGACCCCCACAACCGTAATTTCATTCGTTTTTATATACTTTAGATTTGTTTTGTATTTCTTTCTTTCTTTTTTTTTTTTCGTACATATCTGCTCATTTGTGGTCGCGAAAAAGAAATTTCAAATAGTGGCCGCTAGCTGGAAAAAGTTTAAGAAGTTCTGAATTCATTTCAACACGTTTAGGTTTTAAGCTGCTAAATATAGAGTTCACAATGAAAAAAAGCATCTCAAAATTATATACAGTAAACAATATTCGGTATTCAAATTTTAGTTGCGCAGATACAATCAATAAATTCATTAGAATTCTAAAGGAGATATTTTGCATTTTTTTACCCCAGCCCTATTTCATCTCAGAAGGGGAGTCTACAACTTCATCAATACTTGAAAACTGTTTTTTTGCAACCTTTATAATGTATGTACATAAGCAAGAAAGTGAAGTACGCCTATAAAGCAGGTTGACAACAACGAATTTGCTAAAATGTGTTTATGTGAGTCATTTTAATGAATAGATAAATTTTTGAATTATTTGTTTATTACTAATGCTGATTAATCTGTCAAAAATACACGCTGCCAGTATTTTCGCGACCCAGGGTATGGGATCCATAATTTGTCGCTATTTTACACCGCTAATGGACTAACTCCAATAACAAATATGCACTTTTTAAAAATTAAATAAATGTATAAAAGGGTTTTTTTTGCATTTATTATTAATGTGCTTGTATCATTCAAAATTCTAAATTTCCGTCCCGAAAATTGAATTTTAGAATTTAAGATCGTGAAACGAATTGTTTTATTTTGAACAGAACCTCTTCAAACACGCATCGCTGAGATCTCCGGTTCTAAATCAGCGACTTGCGCTGAAGCACTCTTTTCTTCGTCGGTTTTTCGCTCTGTTTATTCACCCGAGGTTGATCTTTTGAATTAAACCTCTTTTATTTTATTATCTTATTTTTTCCCCCATCGAGTCACGCGAAGTTCTGACTGCAGTTTTTAGTTTCCGCCGTCTTTCCTTCTACCTGACAAACGCTGTCCAAAATGGTAATTTTCCAGGCATCTTAACACTGAAAAAGGGTTCTTCACGGTGATGCCAAAAAAAATCGAAGAAACTTCGGGGCGCAGTTCCCCGAGCTAAGTAAATATTGAGAGGCTATTAGCAAAGTGACATCTCTCTCCAGCGTTTTCATTATTTTTTCATTGCCGCCGGGCAAATAGATGTCGTAGCACCCACTGCTGTTTTTTCTTCTTTTATTTTCCCGCTTCTCCTTTCTTTAGAAGTTATTTCTTGTCACTACTAATTTTCCCAGCATTTAGATGGATTTCTTTAGAAGTTTAAAGAGTTTATATTTTTTATTTCGGCTTATGCGAGTAAAGCGAAGTGTTTATTATCTTAAAATGCTCTGACTGTGATTAATTGCGCGATGAAATTGTTTTGCCAACATCAGGTCTTTTATCGCCGTCTCGGAAGTTTTTCATTTTGCTATTTATTTATCTTTTTGTTTCTGAAACATTATTATTTATTTATTTTTTTCTTTCTTTCTTTCTTCTTTTCATTGAAAGCTGTTGTCTCCCGGTTTTGATTTATTTTATCGCTGATGAACATAAGCTTTGTTCGAAACCTTGTTTGTTTTTCACCGACCTTTGTTTAAGAGATGTTATTTGTAGAAAGATCTTGTGAAAAATTGCGTAATTGTATAAGTATTGTAATTTCTAATTATTTATTTTTGGAAGCTTCGTGTTTAATATTACATTTTTAAGAAGTTATTCCCCATTCGAATCTTGAAATGTTGTAAATAGGATTTATGATTGCGGATATCCGAGCTGTTTTTAAAAAAGGAGTAATGTTTCATAAGATCAACTAGTTAGAAAAATCAAGCTCAAATCGGCAAAACGCCAAAATAATGTTTCAGTGCCGAAAACAAACGTGAAAATTGAGGCTCTCATTAATAATTTTACTTAATCCTAGAATGGTAACGTTGAGTCAAATTGACCCCTTTTCCCATACAAACTGTTTGCGATGTAACGTTACCATTCCAGTGTTAATAACTCTATTAGTCATTATCGTAATAAATTGAGATGCTTCGAAGTAGTCTTTTTATTATTACACATTTATAATATCATGTATCCGTATTTATTTGAAATTGGTATTACTATTCCACAGCTGAGTTGCTCGTTGCGTGTTTCAGTAGATGTGCCAAATACACCTGTCTAGCTGATGATGGGTCTTAATTTTGGGATGGGACTTATTTTCTGGTAAGCTCTTATTTTTGAGCAACGCTGTAACTTCATACAATTATATATTGAGTTGGTAGGTTGTTTTTTTCAGTTTTGTTAGTGGATAATGAAGCAGTTATGGGATCTGTTTGTCATTGCGTTATCCGCTTTCATTTGTGTATGTAGACATGCTTTTTTGTAAGATTTGTGAGTAGCAAGCTGGGAAAAATATTGTTTGAGGTAACTGAAAAGAGCAGAGGGATCCGATGATTAGTGAAAAAACCGAACAGAAATGAGAAAAGGTCTAATTGGAACTTGCTTGTGAAGATGAGTGTTACATTTCCCTCTTTAGCTCCTGTGACACTATCAAGTTCAGAGTTCGCATGAATTCTAATCGAGTCCGAATAGGCCCTGCTACTGTTTATTTATACTGTAGACAATTGATTCTTAGTCAGTGACAACAGAATTTAGAAATTTAGTTATAAAATTAGCTAGGTTTCTGTACACTATTTCTTTTCATAATTCCTAGTTTTAAGCAGCTAAAATGAAACAAAAAATTAATTTTTTTCCGCAAGAAGTGAGGGAGCAAGTGCCCCCTCTCGCCGCCGCTGTTTTTGGCGTCCACTTCTGTGTCGTACTTCCATTGCAAAAATACCCCAATCGGCGTTACAAAAGACAGATTCTGTTTCTTGTCGTCCGTCTCGTTTCTGCTGAAGAGGCGGAGGGAGCCGCAAGCAAGTTGCTGTGAGAGAAACGCTCTCCGGAGATCCATTGATCGGCATCCGTGGCCTTCCCGAATCGATGAGGTGCGTGTGTGCTCGACGAGATGTCGTGGTTTCCGGAAAACAGGAGAGCTCACGCATTCACCTACACCACTTTGCGCCCTGCACCCCAACATCCAATCGCCCGCGATAGGTAGCAAGGCTTTGCAGATTCCCTTTGTATTCCCGTATTAACAGCGACCCGTATTAAACCGTGAGGCTTCGGATATTTTTTCTAATTTTATTTTTACTGAGTTAATAGGCCTCCCTTCCATATTCATATAGGATAAGCTTACTGTGATGGTCACAAAACTTTTGTTTCGTAAATTGTTTGTGGTTAAAATGGGCCATCAATTAACGTAAAGTCACAAACACTTAAAACCGCGCATTGTCCGTTTTATTCAGGGTTGTGACACCTTGTCCTGTTTTCTCCCGCAATGTGTGCATTGAATTCCAAAACTGAATTGGCGAGATGTGTTTGTGTATCTCACGAGCAGGGATTGATTCCATTGAATTGGTCAACTTTTCAGCGAAAATATTTGAAGCTTTTGTTAATTCCTCTTGCCCACCACCCATTTAGGATATTTTTTATTGTTATTTCAATCTACTTGAGATTGTAACGGATACTCGAGACATTTAAGAGTGTCCAGGCGATTTTTGTATTTAAAATAAAATGTTTCGTTGACTTCATTACGGATTTAAATAGCAAAAATTCCGTAATTCGATGCTCGTGTCACACATTTTTTTGTAGTTTTTTGATTGACGTTTTGAATCCTGTGTTACATGCAAAGGAATGTGTATTTAAAAAGTGAAACTTGCAAATTAACTATATTTCGTTTGAAATAAGTAATTTCACCACTCGGGTTGCCTGGTGGTGCGTTGAAATAGCAAAATTTAATTGGAACTAGCTCTGGATTCGACGGCGTTTATGAAGTTTAAGAAAATTATCACCCTCTTCAACTAAGATTATAGGTCAGAGTTAGCTAATTGAAATCAAACTTGTTAACAACCCCCTAGTCACTGAATGATCTTCAGTGTCTGTCTGTAACACCCCTGCTGGTGCGAATAAGCGACACGCGTCTTTCACAAGACCCGAAGAAAATCCTGCAGTGCAGTGTTTTTTTCTTCATCCATTTATTACCCACCTGTAACCCAGTGAACGAAAACGAACCGTACAGGTACTCGGATCATCCTGAAACCACCCCCATGCGTTTTCCCATCCAGGCATTATCGTCGGGTGAAATCGCACCATTTCCGCCATCAGCAGTGACGTCTTCTCGTACGATGGTGTTTCGACTCCATTTACTCTGGGAGGGGGGACGGTTGGCTTCCCATGCATTTCACAGGTGAAGGAAGAGACACTTGTTGGAAGAAGGAGTTACGTTCACCCCGTCTTCCTCCATTCCACTCTTGTCATTTGAATGGAGTGACTTTTTTTTCCGAAACGGAACACATGTTGGCTGATTGTTCTGCTGGCGAAATCATGTGAGGCAAATTGTATGTGGGACGGAGATGCGTTCGTTTCTCTTGGGAATGATGGCATATGCATCTCCGGAATGGCAGAAAACTTGTTTCAGAATGCTGTTATGATATTCTTTTGTAAATGTGAAGATTCGTGGATATTGTTGTTTGAATTCAAATATTTCTTCTACGAACCTGACAACAAACTGCGTTCGAAATTTTCAATTTGTATTTAAAATATCTGCGTATTTATTTATTCCAGTCTTCTAAAACTTGTCTCTCGATTTCTTTTCAGCTTGGGAGGAGGGAGGAGGGAGGAGTGATAGTAACTTTTCAAGACCCTTTGTTCAACTGTACAAATACGTCAATAGAGCCAGTTGGCGACGTCACAGTTACTTAATGAACGCAACTATACATTTCATCAGTCAGCTGCATTTTTTTCTTAGGACGTGCTGTTGTGCAAGAATCTCAATAGATTCCAAAATTAAATTGGTGCCGCGTTTCTGATGTGAATCATGTTAGGGCGAATTGGAGGTTTCAGAGTTAAAATTAACGATGTCCATGTTTTGCCCTAACACTGGCACCAGACGTAACGCCATCATGCACCCCCCGATACCCATAACTACTAGAGTTATCAGTTTAATTAGACACAGGATGGAATAAGCAACCGCACCCCCCAAGAGGCGCGAGGCCCACACCATCAACCACAACCTTAGCCGGCGCAGCCCACCAGCCCAGCCCTACTGGGCCCCCTCACTAAAAGCCCGGGCCATTTTATTGAAACAAATTTATTTACAAAAATTTACAACGAATTAAAATGTTTTACAATGAATCCAATATATACACAAATTCTCTAATACAAAATAAAAACATTAACATGGCATCTACAATAGCATTGTTAAAATATTTGTTTTATATCCCGAACTATATTCCATGTTATTCAAACACAAGGAATACGTCTAATCTACAAATTGATATTGTGAGTTTTTTTTAAAAATTTGGATTAAATTCCATGAAATATTTTAAATAGTGCAAGATATAAAACAATTACAAAAATTAGCCTTGTCTTGACAGAGATGAGAAACTGGCACCAGACAGCAAGAACCATTAGATGTCCATTATTATGTTAAATGCAGGTGATCAACTTTGGGGTCTGTTTTCTCAGAAATGAATCCCATGGACGTGGGCTACTTGAATCGTTCAGTTGTCTCTATTACCTTCGTGCAATGGGGAACAATCTCCAAAATCTACGTTTTAGTTATTTTCATTAAACCTTGCGGAAAAAATTCCATTGTTGCATTTTTTCAAAATTAATTATCGCTTGTAAATAGTCTGTGGTATAACGGATTGGAGTTCGCTCAATTTTGCCGGAACTACCCAACACACACTAATACTTTGCAGTTCTGAACTCGAAATCCACAAAATTGTGTTGATTTGCGTAACTGCATCCAGTTCGTAATTGATGAACTAGTAACAATTTACTTAACACAGTCATCGCTACGGACGAGATATCTCGTCCTTCCAGAAACTTCGCTGCTCACTAGAATTTTAGTTGCATAATAGATTTATTAAATTAAACATATTAATAGATGTCCGCAGAATACGTTCACCTCTTTCTTTTTTGATTTATGAATTGTCTAGAGCGAGCGCGGTTCCTTTTTGTCTTTCTTGGAGCTTGCATCTAATTCGCTTATAGTGATGAATGTGTTAAATGCTGTCAAATTTTAATGAAAAGTTTTAAATTAGGATGAACTTTTTGTTGCTTTTGCTTAATAACTCTAAAATGTTGACAGAAGCGCACTATGTAATTCGGCAACTTCAAAATCCGTGTACTGCAGTTGATTTCGGAAATAATCGATTAAGAAGTAGCGGTTTTATCTCTTTGTAGGAATGTTATGAAAGCACTTGTTAAAAATGGTGTTGGTTAATATACTTTTCATTTGAAGTAATTTTCTCATGGTGACAGAATTTGTGACATCTTCTATAGAAACATTTCCTGCCTCCTTTTCTGTCACATACACGAAAAAAGAAGTATAAAACCCAATTTCTTTATGGAACCAAAGATTTGAACCACATGTTAGGCAGTTTTAGGGTCCTTCATTTGCAATGCACTGCTTGAATGCTACGCTCCGACCATCCCCATTTCTGAAATGAGATGGAACATTTTACGCAAAACTTCTTTGGACGAAATAATTACACTTGGACATGCCTTATAGTTCTTCGTGATGGTCTCCCCTGACCACATTTACGTGAATATCTCCGAACCAAGAAGCTTCCACATTCTAATTACCTCTGTGGCTTTAGAATCCCGGGTCTGTTATTATAATTTTTTTCCCTGAAAGAGACGACGTCACTGTGTTGGAGAGTGGGCCCCGGCTTTTCTTCAAGATATTCTCTTTTTCCATCCATTTCTCTTTCCCACTCTTCCAAGGAATTCATTATTTTTCAGCGCCGGGAAAAAGAATCTCGGCGGCTTTTGAAGTTTTAATTAGGAACACAGGTGTATTACTTTTTACGGGGGGTGAGAGACGGCGAGGAAATCTGGCCCGCGTTTATGCTCTGGTGGGAAATGAATTACTTCTCGGCTCGGAGAGAGAGGATTTGTTTTATTTCGATTGAACCGAATGTATCTTCTCTCTCTTTTTCACTTCGGTGTTGTTGATTGCTTTTTATTCAATAAGGGATGCGACCTAAATTAATTTCGCTGGTTCTTAATCTTGTAAGCAGTGTTCTGACCGATTTAATAAATTCTGAAATTTGCTGCAACAATTTAGGGTGAACGCGGAATGCTTTGTCGTGCCCGAACTTGGATAGGATGTAATCTAACCTGCGCCTTGGGTTTAAATTGTAGGTTGTCGGATTCCCATATTTCATTCGAATTGTTAGGTTGATGACCTGGTTCACCGTTATATGCGTTTCTAGCCAGTTTGAGATGAAGTTCCTTCTTTCAGTTGCAATCAAACCATAAAGATGACGCAGAAACAGTGCCGGAATTATACATATCATCTGAAATATTTACTAGAACTTCTTGTTTTTCCCGCTTTTTTCCATGAATAGGCTTGAAGCGTCATTGAAATGGGCAGATCTTATTAAATCTATTTCAATTCAAAGAAGTCCAAGAGCAGGATACGATAAGGACCACAGAAGACAATATATATGTGTGATATTTTAATTTTTTAACTTCTTTAATTCTTAACTCACTTTTAACGACACCTGATTTTAATTACTTCTACTTCTATCGTAATAAGCGCACTACAACTTTCTTTTCGAGTCACGTGTCTTTTCCGGGGAAATTCCCTTTTCTGGGTACTTAAACTTTGTGCGCATTCCTACTGCCCCTTTTTCACGCCAACATGTAACGAATAACAACAGTGCGCCGCCTCGCACGTTACCTTTTCAAATCTGGTCATGGATACTCGTATAATATAATTATTTTAACTATTAAAAAGTAACAGACTATTGTCTACGATGGAATAAATGAAGATTTAACAACTGCTGTCTTTTCTTTAACATGGATTACTTCACTTTTAAAACCTGATTTATATATATATATATATATAATTCGTAAATATTCGGCTGTTATTTTTAATGTTTATGCTCCTCCTGACGGCTGTGCCCTAGGCCATGGCTTAGGTTGATTCTATGGGAAATCTGGCCCTGCGCATGAATTTGTCATCATGCATGAATTTGTTCACATGAATGCCAAAATAAGTTCAGCATGTTTGAAACGGGCAATTTAATATTTCTGGACAAAATTTGGCATACTATATAAGATCTTTTGTACATTTCTTAGACGGATATTTCTACAGTCGTTTATATACCACCCAGCGCGACCGCTCTGTTGTAATTTCATGTCTAGAAGACCCGCTACATTTGTATCTTGATGCGTTTGTTATCGATATATTTTTGTTTATTCATGCATTAATTTTAGTGCAGATACATTTCGGTTGTGCTGCAGTTGCAATCCTTGCAGATGGATTCTGTCGAAATTAATGAACGAAACACTTGGAAAGGCGCCATCGCGTCATTTGGTGTTTCTCGATTGAAATTAAATGAGGCCTATCACATCGCTTGGCAACTTTTTTCCTACTAGAGTTTTCAAATAAGCAATGAACATCCGTAATACTTGAATTAACTATCTACTTGAAAAAGTTACGCTAGAAACAATTACAACATTCAGCAGTTTGGTCATAAAGTAAAACTGTTGAAACCCTAAAATATTTTAGGGGTCGCAATGATCGTGTACGCTGGCTTGGCGTACGCTGAATCCATTGGGTGTCATGTGTTGTAGAAGATTGGAAAGAGGATATTGGTTCATATCCCATCCCAAAGTAATCCTCTTGTTGTCGTCCGAACAAGCCATTAGTGACAAAATGTCGGAGAAACGGTTAGCAGCATGAAGTACATTAATAGCAGTTGGATACTGCGCACATATCTCCCACGACGCAGAACTGTCGGACAAATCATTAACGACATTTTTTCTCAGCATTTCTCCTCAGAAGTCGGAGGGAAATCGGAACTGAATCGGAAGTAGTGTGAAGTACCCAACCGCTATCAATGTACTTCAAACTTCTGATCGCTTCTCCGCTATTTTATGTCTCTAATGACTTGTCTGGCACAAATCGCATGTGTGCACACCGGGACTAAATTAAAGCAATACCTTTTTTTAACAGGCCTCTAAATTTGTAATTATATTAGTTTAAGGAAAAAAAAAGTGTTAAAACATGTTCTATGTGTTCTCGTTTATCGTTACTCGAAATTTCTTTTATATTTTTGTTTAATCAAACTCACAAATTACTTCTGATGATAAATTTGCACTTTTTCCTGATGTTTGTAGGCTTTTATGTATTTCACTTTATATAAAACTTTCATGTGTTTGATATCTTATTTTCTTAAATTATATTTATAAATATGCATTAAATTTATGTGGACGTCGGTATGGCCGATTAAACAAAACTTTTTTAAATGAAAAGATTTAATGACGATTTGAAATGACAGATGACTAATAAAATGAAATGATTAGCTATTTACAGATGATAAACACAAAGTAGTCATAGTTGCAGAATCACACACATTCCCGTCGTCACAATAGTCTTTTGGGAGCAAGCGTCATTTTTGAACACCGCGTCTCGATGTCAGAGCGTCAACTCACGAGTTCTGGTCGGATCCGCTAGAGGCGCCCCGCAATTGGCGGGAATGACGGGAGTTGCCGTTAGCCTGGCACGACATTTATTTCGACTGACACATTTTGAGATATTATTGAAGGAGGGAAAAATCTTCATTTTACTTTATGTTCTTACTTTGTTTTATACTTCACTCCAGTATGGAAAACTGATTATCACTGAGCTTATGAGAAATTTAATTTTCACTATATAAGATTCACGGATTATGAGAAAATACATTTGTGACATATTAGTGCATCTGTTTTATCTTCTCCTCTTTTTATGGCCTGTTTTAAAAAATTCAGATAATCTAGTGTGATTATCATATGCAAATCTCCAACCTTCAACACTTTGTTTGATCCAATTTAATCAAACGCTTTTTAAATCCTCTTAACTTTTTAAAGAAAGCCGCGAAGAACATATTTCCAGCGCCAAACGCTTTGCAGAATGACTGAAGAAACACCAAGCTGTGGGGAGAGAAAAAAAAACGCTGCATTTTCCGCTGCTTCTGTCTTTATTCTAAATCCCGCTCTCCCCCGTTTAAAGTTTCAACTAATCCCCAGCCGTCTGTTTTATTTTTGAAAAGAACATTC
>BGPR01000867.1:15614-34194 GCA_013235015.1 Araneus ventricosus
AGATTTTGCTAGGATAATTCAAAACGCACTTCATTCAGTCAGATAGAAATTTAGAAATCTCTCACATACATCTACTTCTGCAGTCGAATTCGTGCTTATCTGTATCTGGAAAGATTCCCTTGCAAAATTACTAAGTAGTACTCTGTCGTAAAATAAAAGAAATTAAGATAGTAAACGAGTCCTTTTTTTTAATCTCTTCTGTTTGAAGAGATAACTGTGTGAATGACGCCAAGGACGTCACCTTTGGACCGGTGTGCCGTGCCTACCTGATCGGTGACACGTACGGAGCGTCTGGAGGAGAGTGAATGAAAAAGAGAGCGTGGCGTGGAAGAATTTAATCCGTTTGCTTACAACAAATGAGGTGATTAGTATGAATACTGAAAATGCCTGTAGCACATTAACTACAGTTTCACTTAACTAGAACAATAATTCGGTGTAATTATTAACAGTAATAAGTGTGTGTGACCTAAATATGATAACGAGCTGTTTTTTTTTAAGTGTGTTTTGATCCAATGTACTAGTGATCAAACTCTTTAATTTGATTTGATAAAGATACAGTCAGCAAATTTGAATGCCTTTCACGATTAAAAACATGTCAACTTGTCATTTGAGTGTGCTGTATATATCAATCATACTGATTTTCGATGCATTTGCGCCGAGTATGCCTGAATATTTCGTCACAGAGCTGGTACCAGCTTTACAGACAATTTTTTAGTTTGCCATTCTGCTAGTAGTTAGGGTGTGTGAGATACGTAATCTCTGTTTTGTTTTGTGGATGGACGGATAAAATTTCAAGGTTTTTTTTTAATTACAATTTGCACTCATCTCGGCGTGGAGAAAGCAAAAGGTATTAATTATCAAAACACAAGAACAAGATGAACTCAGAATTAGAAACGAGATTAAAATATATACATGTTAGATGGTTAGAAGCTCGAGGAGCGCGGCCCGGGCCCCCCCCAACATTTTTATTCATATAGGAGATTTCAACACGCTTGCTAGTTAATAAATAAGAACGATTTATAAGTTAAAATACCAGTTATACGTGATGCGATGACGTTTTTACAGCCTCTAATGAATGATTTCCTTGGATTCTTCGAACTGGTCAATAATCTGGAAATGAATGCCGTGGAACGCTCTAACATTCATTTTCATTTTCTTCTGTCTGGGTCAAATTCTCACTTTATCATCTTTTCTGTCTGAAAATTGTCACCTTGTAGGAATAGGGTAGGTAATAGGACAGGATAAGGAACTGCGGGGTGTATTGATGCTTAAGTTGATGATCCTGTCTTACTCCAGCCATGTTTCGATATTTTTGCATTAAAAATTTCTCAATTATGGAATTAATTATGTGTGCGAAATAACAGCGAAGGGTTTATAAAGTAAATATTGAATCCAAATGCAGAAGGCAGTAGGGAGAAATTGAGGATGTATTCAAAATCTCACTCTTTGGAGGCCTAGATTTTCTGTCAAAATAATAATCATGTATCAACACCTATACTATTTATAATTGATTTAGTGGACGCACATATTTATCTTGTGACGATCAAATTTAACTATATTTTCAGTGTATTAGTAGAAAATTATTCATAAATAATTGAAAGCGGGTGGCATTTTGAAACGTGAAATGTATTTTGTAAGTTGACGTGCAAGTTGTAATGTCCAGACTTTTAAGTTTCCCACTACAACCGAGTCGGCTTACCCCTTGTAGTCCAATCAACGAAGGCCAAAAAACGACGAATAGAGAGGGAAAAAAAATGGTGTAATTTTGAAATTTGGCACAGTTGTTGGGGGTAGTGTCCTAAACAACACACCAAAAGTCCCCGCCGGTGGGGGATGCGCGGGGGGTACAGGGAAGTTTAAAGGGGAGAGGCGTTTTCAGCTTTTCTTAAATATCTCGAAAACTATGGGCTCAAGCGAAAAACACTCAATTACAAAATTAAACTACATGAAATTTCCTACAAAAAAAGTCCTACGTTTTATTTTTATTTTTTTTTGTAGCATCGATAGATTAGAAGATACAGGGGGATTCAAAAGTGACTATTTCTAAAATTCCTTATTGTAATGGAAAAATCAATTAAAAGTGCTGAATCTGCAACTCCCAGAAAAACCTTATGCCTATATAATAATTATACAAGGGTAATATTGTATGTGTAGGAGCGGAGGGTGTGGCTGACAAACCCATTTGATGAACAGTCGTGTCCCTTCCTCCTCTCACATCCGTTCCCCTTCACAAGTCTCCTTAGTCCAGTAAACGAATTGTAAATTTAAAAAAAGGTGTAGTTTTGAAATTTGGCACAGTTGTTGGGAAGACTGCCCTAAACGATATATTAAAAGTCTCCGCATGTGTGTGGGGGGGGGAGAAGAAGGGGAAAAAACCTTTGGCGCCAACGAGCGCGTCACTTGATGGGAGCGAGGGTGTTTTGACCGGACGCCGCGGAGATGACCGCGAACGATCCTCAACTCAATTGCGCTGCTATATCTTAATAGATGGAATTTTATTTCGTTTGTACATTATTGTATTTCAGCTGTGCACATTTACTCCAGAATTAAATTATTTAAAATGAACCAGTAGTCGGTCTTTGTTACAAAGTGTTCTTCTTACCATGTTTCTTCTACCGAACGTCAGAGTTTAAGAGTTCTTTTAAAATCCGTAAGAGTTAATAAAAATGAATCCGCTGCAATCCTATCGGATTGGGTCTTTGGTTCATTGAAAAATTGCAACATCAATTTCTCGACTTTTGCGAGATGCCTTTTCGTGAAACTCAGAAAAAGCCTTTTCTCCCTCCCTTCCATCTTATCTTCTGCGATGATTCATATCGGACATTCCCCTTTGCTTTCGAAGAGGCAACACACTCATCGAAACAGTCGTCTCTGCCCGAGAGATCCTGCAATTTATCCCGATTTGACGAATGCGCCGAAAGAGTTGCAGTGGATGTGTTGGGTTATTCATGCAAGTTCCGCGTGTCATTGGGTTCTCCTAAAATCGGCTCATCTTCCTCGAAAAACGAATGTGGATTTATTTCAAGTCTTGAGATATGTGTGAATGTCTGTTATTGAATAGATGGATTACTGCGAAAGATTCTTTTATGGAGGTCGGTTATGATTCAGTGAACAGTCCAATTGTTATTTTATTATACAGTAGAACCCCAGGAATCCGAAATTCTGGATAATCCGTACACCTTTTTTACTTTCTCGTATACAAAGAGAAAGTATTGTAATCGTCAAGAAAATTCGAACTCGAGATTTTGACGAATCTCCACGGTTTAGACGTCCCTGAGTCCGAAAAACACAATTTTGGAATTATGTCTGTCTGTGAACACGATAACTCGAAAACTTTTAGAGCTACGGGGATGAAATTTGGTATGTGGTGTTTAAACATAATTTGTAGGTTTCTATCAAATTTTGGACAAAATCCGTCGACGGGAAGTCTGTCTGTATGTCCGCGGTCATGTGAACACTATAACTCAAAAACTTGAATAGCTAGATGGATAAAATTTGGTACACAGTTTTATCGTGAATGCAGGTCCGTATAAAATTTTGGGCCAAATCCGTCAATGTGTTGGCTGTCTGTCGGTCCGTATAATTTACTGTTGAAACCAATCCGTTATCTCCACGCGCATGCGTACTGGAAGAACGGAGAGGAATTTCATTACGGAGTAGCGAATTACGTCAGTTTGTCTTTGAGCCGGTAAGAAAGGAAAATCGTTACACATCTCTTTGAATTTCATTCTTTGCCTACATATTTTTCAATCACTATAATGTAAAACCTTCTGAGAGTCATTGGATTCTGGGTAACAATAGGTTCGAATTTTTTTAGCCACGCGGGGGAAGGGGAAACGGCACCTTTTTTTGGGGAAGTATCCGAGAAAGTTTAGGGGAGAACACTCCTGCTGGTTTAAAATTTGCTGAAATCTTTTTACTGAAAAATGAAGGAAAAATAACAATTACGAACCAGAAACACAGCTAATGTTTATTCCTTAACTTAAAAGAAGTTTCGAATTGGTCTGTAAGAATGAATACAGCACCTTTATTAGTAGAAACAAACCCGGATGTCTTCTTTTCACCCTCAACTTGTTTGCCACTGTACCGTGCCAATCACCGAGTGCTCTTACCGCACGCTTTCACCTAATACCCAGAGTCAATGCTCTACTGTATTTGGTATATCAAGAGTATTTTACCGAATTCCTGGGATATTCGAATCGGAACAGAGGTCAGCGCCAATTAGTTCGGATTCTCGCGGTTCTACTGTGGTTGATTATTGCGGAGTGTCATTTGTAGCTATCCTTACAAGTTAATACGAAATTATTACAATCCCGATTGTGAAACTCTCCGTTCTGCGTGGGGTTTCTTTTATGTGAGTGATGGAGACAAATAAAGACCCATGATTTTTATCCCAATTATTTATTGACTTCGCTACGGGATACGGACAATGTACACACAACAATGATGAGATATTTACAACGATGAAACGAAATATAAAATGCTCACTCGCTCTGTTACATTTCGAGCTGTGAGTTTAATATCAAAACACTATTGATATTTCATGTGAAACATCCACTGGCTAAAACTCTAGTCCACCACTTGCTAAGCCTATTCGGCCCGCGTCAAGCAACTTCCTCCGTTCTTCTCTACTGTCAACACTCGACTGCTGCCAACGCTTCGTTGCTTCGCAGCGCCCTCACACCGATTTCATTTGTTTTGGCGTTGAACTAATACTATTGTGAAAACGCAATAACATGTAAAATAAACATATTTCCTGCATAAGTTATTATTTCGAGTCATTTGACTCTTACGGTTACTTAAGCCCTTAACTTCATTGATAAAAATTTCTGTGGATAGATGGATTGTTGGTGGGGGATATGACAGTAGAGGGTGCGCGAAAATATGAACATTGATCGAGGGGTACGCGAGGGAATAAAGTTTGAGAACCCTTGTTTTGACCTTTAGTTTTACTTTCATTGACAAATAATAGAAATTATGTTCGCTTCTTGTGTATTTGGAAGTGTAGACATCATAAGGAATGTTTTTCATCCAATACACACTAATGAACCATATTCACATCAAATGAGAATGCGCAAAGTGTGAAGGAAATTATTGCTTTTGTGAATTTAGTGAATAGAACGAACTTCCTCAACTCAAAACCGAACACTTTTATTAGTTTAACTTCTTCCTCCAAAATTAAATTGATACGCAATATTCCAGCCACTTGCTTTAAACGAGGGGAAGAAATCAATCACGAACTCCTGAATTGAAAATCATTCCTTATGCGGTGATTACCTTCCCTCTGCCCCCCCCCCCTTCTATGATGAGGGTACAGAAAAAAATATTATGAACGTTTTACTTTTATTATTTATTTATCCGATCCCATGATTAGAGATAAAAAAATGATATAAAATTTTGGTAACTTTTAACTGTTAGTATTCGGAATAAATTATTTTATCACTACCAACTGAGAAACTTTCTGATAACGCATTAATTTCTATTCACGATGCTCTAATAACCTCCCTTCCCCTTCCTAACTCGACACCCCTCTCAAACGATCTCACTTAAACTATCTCCAAGTGGCGAATTACATTAACGAAGTCAAGAAATCGAATTAGCGCTGGAATATCAACGAACCATATCGCATTTGCATATCGAACACTTCCACGGGGGGAGGCATAATGGGGGTGGGAAGAATAAAAAAAGTGGAAATCAAATAATAATCTAACTGTGATAAATTCGGCAGTGTTAGCAGTAACTGTTCGAATTTTAAGGATTCTTCTTCATTTAGATTTTTATTGATTTTTCGAACCGTTTCGTTTTATTACCTCCGCAGAAAATATGCATTTATTTCTGACTCATTTGCTCCTTTTTCTTCTTTCAGAGCTCCTGGGATCCACGCGGAGACTGAACGTGAACGCTCAGGACTGCGATGGGTGAGTGCTTTTAATGCGTTATTCATGATCTAATTTTTCGTCGTTCCGTTTTATTGTCCCTTCTTTGTGTTTTATTGTTATGAATATTGCCTGTTGGGTAATTTCTCGCGCCACCCGCCGCTCTCGGCTGTTGTATCATTTTTTTTATTGCGTTGCGAAGGGCGATAAGGTTATGAAAAGTTTTCCGATTGTTATTAATTATGTGAGGGGGGGTGATAATAAGTTTTGTCTGGATATTACGGGAGTGAGTTGCGGTTTCTTTTGTGGTAGATGTGTAATGACTAAATTAAATATCTGTAATAAGAAAAGTGGCTATTTATCTTTTTTTTCTTTTAATGCCCTTCTGATCTGTGTTTTCTGCTTTTGTGCATTTATTAATTGACGTTTCATTGTCTGATGCGATCGAGGCGTGTTGAGGGAAAGTTACATGTACAGTGGGGCTCGCGACCTCGAGACAGCAGGCAGATGAAAGCGATATTTGTGCTGCAGTGAAGGAAACCCCTCACTCACTGACATAAAAACAGTTGTAAAATAGGGATTGTCTTTACTCATATTTAGTGTTTGATTTTCTTCTTTTTTAACTTAAGTATACCATCAACTTTATGTAGAAATTACTGGATAGGCATTTTCGCCGCTAAATGTTGATTTTTCATGAATAAGAAGTTTATTTGTGAGATGTTTGAACAAAAGAGGGACAAAACTACGTTAGGTACTATAAAAGGTCTTACTCTTTGATTTGTAATCACAGAACTCTAGTCCGACCCCGACTGCACTACAAAAAAGTCGTGTATGAGTGCCCAGTAAATATTAAGTATAGTGGAGTCTCCCTATAACGAAATCACTTGGTTCCAATTGAAAAATTCGTTATAGAGAAAATTTCGTTATACGGAGATTAGAGATTTTTGCAGTTACTTAAGTAAATGTTCCAAACTTTTCAATAGGTGCGATAAGTTCAAATGTATTTAATTATCATTTTCAATTAAAAATGAGGTAATATATATTATAAATTTGTTAAAATTATACTAATTTTTATTGTATAAATAAAATGCTCAAAAGTGAAGACAATTTACCAATTTAGAGAATAATATGTACCAGCATGTACTTACGTTTATTTTACTTGAAAAATTCCGTTATTTTGCATTGCTTTGCATTTCGTGATGTTAAATTTTCAGAAAAATTTTCACATTTTAAGAGTGAGTGGTTCCAGAAACAGGCACGTGTGAGCGAATTGGTTGCACAAAAATTATCAACTTTCTTAAAAAATGACAAAAATCGAAAAGATAAACCTCTGAAAAAATTCGTTATAGGGAGACAACCATTTCGTTATATAGAGAATATTTTGAATGTTATTTCGCATTCCGATTAAAAATTTCGTTATAGGGAGAAATTCGCTGTAGAGAGACTTCGTCGTAGGGAGACTCTACTGTAGTTGTAAAATAGGGATTGTCTTTACTCATATTTAGTGTTTGATTTTCTTCTTTTTAAACTTAAGTATACTATCGACTTTGTGTAAAAATTACTGGATAGACATTTTCGCCGCTAAATGTTGATTTTTCATGAATAGGAAGTTTATTTGTGAGGTGTTTGAACAAAAGAGGGACAAAACTACGTTAGGTACTATAAAAGGTCTTACTCTTTGATTTGTAATCGCAGAACTTCGGTCCGACTCCGACTGCACTACAAAAAAGTCGCGTATAAGTGTCCAGTAAATATTAAGTATTTATGAGGCAAATATCCTTGTGTTGATGTGGTGTAAAAATGTGCAGTTATTACAGTCTCTTCAGATAGCATAAATAATATGTGTACATAAATATTATGGTATCTAATTTAAAGTTTATTGAATGATTGAATATTATGGTATGTGTTATCCTTTTTGTAATCCTTGGGTGGACTGCTTCACAGCAGCCTCGCTTGTCATCCGCACGTTTCGGTTAGGGCGGAATATGCATTCTAGACATGTGCGTATATCCTCATTTGCACATAAAATAAAAAAAATAACTGCCAAAGCTTTTAAAAAAGTACATATAGTTATTTTATTTGTACTTAATATGAAGCTGTGGTGGTTATTGTTTATTTTTAATATGATGATTAACATTATTGTTCGTTTTTATATCCCGAGACTAGCACTTTTGGACGATTTACACCGAAAAGGGGTGTCAGGCAATGAGTCAGTTGAGCGCATTTCCGGAGTTTTTTTTGTTAGATCACGCTAAGGAAAATGTGAACATCCCCCCTTCCATTCTTCACTTTCCCCTATTTTGATGAAAATAACTCCGACTGGCGCATGCGCAAAAGCGCGGGGGGTTTCGGAATCCGAGAACATACTATAACTTTAACATATTGGCTTTAAGAACAAATCATTTGCTCATAGACCATTGACATAGGGAAAACTGTTACTGTTAATTTTTTTAACCGCTTAACTTAACAGCCCGAGAATACTCGTGCATCGAATTATCGAAATTTTAGTCTTATAGACTGAAATTGAATCATTAATTAGCTTTATAATTTGACCCAAAAATATGTAGGATCCATAAACATCTTAAGTATCCTATGCCTTCTTAGATGAATGAAAACGACAGCCCCTTTCCAAAACAGGAGGGGTCATCTTATTAGATAGCAAAGAAAACTATTCAGTTAAGTGGTTAAATGACGATGAACATTAAAAAACAATTATTTAACATTATATCACATTTCGTCTATTCTTTTATAATTTGATTTTCGTCTAACGTTCTTTCCTATCTATGAAGCACGCCCGTTGTTAAAAACATGTGTTAAGATTGATGGAGGTCCAGGCCCACTCATTCAAAAGGGTTTTGAAGATCCACGGGAAAATTACAGTTAATGGAAATGGGTTCTTAGGGGAAATTTTGGTGTCTGTTCTAATGTCAGTTTCTGCTCGTGTAGGCGTCCTTCCCCTGCTCGCCCGTACATTTTTCCGGCATCGTAAGCAATTCCGAACGACCTTCCTTGTGTTTCCCAACTGATTATCTGGCAGCCGTTGCCCTTTCTTTCTCCTTGCGATGCTGATGAAAGGAACTCTTCAGTGCACCTTCCAATCATTGTTCGAATCGTCTCGCGATACGCTCTTACGTCAGCTGCCGACACCATACAGTCTGCTGCAACGACGCACTCCAAGGTCTCGGCCCTTTTTCTTTGCTGGATAAGAAAGCCATTCTTCCGCAATTCTATGTACCATTAATAGTTGTCTCGGAAGAGATCTTATCGCCCATTGAGCTTATTTTAAATAGATCGTATCCGTTGCCTTTGATCGGCGGCGGTATTGTGGTTATTGATTTGGGGGTTGGTCTTGTTTATAGGCATTATTGCTCGGGCATTTGTTATTATTATTTTTTCCTCACTTGGAGTTGTTTTGATGGATGAAAGTTCTGAAGATAAATGAGGCTTGTGAAACCTTCTGGTCGGCGTGAATCATGCGAACATTGGGATTCTTTCGTAATTTGAAATTGATTAGGCCTCTTTTTGTACTTGGTGAATAGATTTAAACCTTTGAAGTTCATAGTTTACCTCGCTTCAAATATCAGATGTTGGAAGAATGTATAGGATGTTAAATTCCATTCGAGTCACATTCGAGTTTTTATTCACACATCTTTGAATCCATACATACTGTGATGTTTCTGTCTCTTGAAATGAAGGCACCAGATTTTAGAAAAATATATCTTTGGACGTAGACAAACATTAAACAGAGAACACACATAAAAATTGTAGTGCGGTACGTTGCACTCAAAAGCCAGGGCTAATTCAAAAATAACAACCACCGCTAGGCCTAAAAACTCACCTCGCTTCTCGAGGTTCACGCTGAGACTGACTTCTTTACAAAAAGCAACCCTGCACTAGGAAGGAGTTGCGACAAGCGTCCTCTCAACCATCGCCAATGGTAGCCAAACATAACACATATTTTCAAGTTTAAAATATTGTCCTCATTAAATGTTCCATAACCTCTATTCTTAGGTCATTTCTGAAAGAAGTATTTTGCGCCATGTGTGCGAGAAATAAAGAAATCAGTTCACATGTGACGCCGACAAACATGCATGCAGACTCCATCCTAATCAAAGCAATGCAGATGACAAGAGAGGCCTCTTCGAAGCAGCCCACCCAATAGAAGGGCTCCCACAGCTTACTGACAGTCTAAGATATATCAAGTAACAATTAAACAGTCAATATAACAATAATATAAATGAAAATTGTCTTAAAGTAAGATAAAAAATAGAACAAAATAGGTTAGTATAAGAGAAATTAGAAAAATAAAATACAAACTACGCTTTTTCTAAACACTAATGTAAGAACTAAAGAAAATAATATTACGCATAACTATAAACAAATAAATTAACGTAAAACATTCAAAAGAAATATGAATCAAAGAATTTGAAACTAAAGAGCAATAACCAGCGGGAGTGATTTCCCCGAAACTATCTCGCATCCGCCCTAACACGGGCGGGGAAAAAAATCCGCCAAGTGGTAGTAACACGCTCCATTCCCTAACACAGGTGGAAAAAACGCACGTTCGCGCCTTTTTGTTTTTGCCTCGTAGAATGATGAAGTGCCGAATATGCAATTTGAGCACCTTTTTTTCAATCGATTGAAACCAAAATTGGACCCGGAACTATAATTAAGATAAGAAGACCACATATCAAATTTCATTTATCTAAGTCTTTGCATTTAGGAGTTATCGTGTTCACAAGCATGCGATTATACAGACAGTCAATCCTTTGACGAATTTGGTCCAAAATTTGATATGGACCTACATTCTTTATGATAAAACTGTGTACCAAATAGTATCGATCTAGCTATTTATGTTTTTGAGATATCGTGTTCACATGGACAACGACAGGCAGATTTCCCGTGGACGAATTTTGTCCAAAATTCGATAGAAACCTACAAATTATGTGTACAGATCACATACCAGATCTCGTCCTTCTAGATCTAATAGTTTTCGAGTTATCGTGTTCACAGACACACAGACATAATTCTTAAATTGTGTTTTTCGGACTCGGGCAGGTCTAAAACGTGGAGATTCGTCAAAATCCCCAGTTCGAATTTTTTGACAATTACAATACTTTCTCTTTACGTATTTCGTATACGAGAAAGTACAAATGCGGCACTCATACGACATATATAACCATGCATATCTAACATGTAACTTATTGTCTTGAACTATGCTGTGATGTCAGATCCTTTTTACTTTTTCGTATACGAAGTATACAAAGAGAAAGTATTGTAATCGTCAAAAAAATCGAACTCGAAATTTTGACGAATCTCCACGTTTTAGACCTCTCCGAGTCCGAAAAACACAATTTTGGAATTATGTCTGTGAACACGATAACTTGAAAACTATGAGAGCTACAGTGATGAAATTTGGTATGTGGCCTTTAAGCATAATTTGTAGGTTTCTATCAAAGTTTGGACAAAATCCGTCTACGGAAAGTCTGTCTGTATGCCCGCTGTCATGTGAACACTATAACTCAAAAACTTGAATAGCTAGACGGATAAAATTTGGTACACAGTTTTATCGTCATGAATGTAGGTCCGTATAAAATTTTGGGCCAAATCCGTCAAAGGGTTGACTGTCTGTCGGTCTGTATAATTAACGGATTGATTTCAATAGTAATCTCGACGCGCATGCGTACGGAAACAATCGTCTGTTCTCCCGAAAGGAGCGATTACGTCAGTTTGTCCTTGAGACGGCAAGAGTGAAACCTAGCAATGTGCAATAGATGCGTTTTAATCGGTGCGCATCTCTTTGAATTCTTTACCCAGATATTTTTCAATCACTATAATGAAAAACCTTCTGATAGCCATTGGATTCTGGATAACAGTAGGTTCGAATTTTTTTAGCCACGCGGGGGAAGGAGAAACGGCACCTTTTGGCGGAAGTATACGAGAAAGTTTAGGGGAGAACACTCCCGCTGGTTTGACGATTACAATACTTTCTCTGTACGTACTTCGTATACGAGAAAGTAAAAATGCGGCAGTCATACGACATATGCAACCATGCATATCTAACATGTAACTTATTGTCTTGAACTATGCTGTGATGTCACATCCTTTTTTTCTTCTTCCTGCAAGACACGCAGTAGATTCCTTAATTAAATTAGCTCGACGTGCTTAATGTGTGTCACGTGAGTATGAGTGAGCTCCATTAGATGGAAGAAGAGTCAAGAATTTGAATCCATCTTTTCGTTGTCATTGCTCACCAGCGTTCAGAAGTTTACTTGAAATTAGACATCATTGTACTCGCTCGCTCATATTCAGACACACAGACTATATGGAGAAAAGAAAAATTACACGTCTTATTTTTACCGAGAAAATCGGAAAGAATTCGCTATGAGATGGATTGGTGTCGTATAATGTGGGAGGGACGTTCCCTGTGTCAACAGGATTGAAAGCTTCGTGAATAATTATTTTGATGATTCGTAGACAGAATATTTATCCTCTGAACAATGCAGTTTTTTTGTACTATCTAATTAGATTATCTCTTTCGGGGATCCGTTGTCGTGTTGATTCAACTACATGTCCATACAACACTTGAGATGCAAGTGGAAAACCTGTCATTTTTGTGTCGAGTTATAACGTCTGTGAATCACTTAATTTTAGATTATAAGTTTAAAAATGACATAATTCGATGCGCTAGTGGAGATCGCTGAAAACTGTTAAGTGGCTAAAGTGATTGGAGAGCTGGAAATTGAATCAAGCATAATTCAAACATTAATCTTCTTACTGCCGAATTTAAAAAAAAAAAAAAAAAAAAAAACGCTTTTTAGATCCAACGTTCGCGACGGTGGCGAATCCGGGATTTGGGTCTGGGAGGGGCTGAGGTCATAAAATTTTTGTATCGTCGTGACGAATATCAAACCTCATGGCTCATGTAAAATGTGTAAATCTTGTAAATGTGTAAACCAAAATACTTTAACTTTACATACTTTTTTCACCTGACAGTAAAAATCATAAAGAAAAATACATTACTTTCGATAATTTAATTTAAAAAATACACTGAAATAACTAACCAAAAAATCTTTTTGACTGCGTCAACGCTACAAGTGTGGCAACTTAGCTACAGCAATCCCTAGAAAAGGGAAAATTAGAACTTTCATCCCCACGCCCGAAGGGATTCACTAGCAGATACCTTCTGATCCTGCCCCCAGGCGGGTGTGGATTTAATTGAGCTCTAAGCTATATGATGTTTCTATTTTATATGTTTTGTCGTAATGGTGTTTATATGTGTGTGTGTCGTGAATAAATCGAAAAAAGGACAAACTGGATTGTCATTGAACTGAATATCGAATCACACACATGGGAAGCCATCACAACAAGTACAAGTGGAATGACTAGAAAAGTAGGAAAATTTTTGAGCCTGTCAAGCCAGAAAGCAATGTTGTCATGTTCCATTTATTTTTTTAAATAAAGGGAAATTAAGAACAAACAGTTGAGGTGATTTTAAATAAAATCAAGAATTCTGCCAGTTCTGGAGGGGCTGCAGCTCGATAGCCCCCTCCCTGGATTCGCCACTGGTTCGCGAACATGTTTAAGTACGGTTGAACGAAGCGAATTGTTATTTGCAACTTTACACACTCCTTTTTTTAACTTACGACAGACCCGTTCACACGGCAGATCCTCCGCGGAATCGGGTCTCGAACCTTCTCTACTCCAGCCATGAAGTCGTGACTACCACGAGGTCGTCGCGATGTCGTTTAAGGCTGAACGTTCAGGACCGCTTCACGCCAAAACCGATCAAAGCTGCAAAAAACCGGTGAGCATTGTAGCTGAAGGTTTGATATCCAACCGCTTCATTCGGGTTGCCTGGCTATAAATGCTGAAATGCGACCGGTATAGTTACGTGGGGGAGGGGGTGATGCTCTCTCGCTCTAGAGGAAATAGGTGCTGGCGGGGGCTCGCTTTTTGAAGGTGGGGGGAGGAATAGACACAGTAGCGGTCAGAGTGACCGGCAGCAGATGAATTTGCGTTGCATGGAGCGGATTTAAAAAATGACATAATTCGATGCGCGAGTGGAGATTGGTGAAAACTGTTAAGTGGTTAAAGTGATCGGAGAGCGGGAAATTGAATCAAATATAATTCAAACATTAATCCTTTTAGTGCCGAATTTTTTAAAAAAAATCGCTATTTAGATGCAAAGTTAGTGACCATATTTAGTACGGATTTATTGAACGAAGCGAATTGTTATTTGCAACTTTACACACTCCTTCTTTTAACTTACGAAAGACTAAATGCTGAAATGCGACCGGTGTAGTTACGTGGGGAGGGGGTGATGCTCTCTCTCTCTCTAGAGGACATAGGAGCTGGCGGGGGCTCGCGTTTAGAGGGTGGGGGAGAGTAGATACAGTAGCGGTCACAGAGCCCGGCAGCGGATGAATTTGCGTTGCATGGAGCGGACGTGAATGACCTGCCTAAATGGATGGGCTAAAAAATGGAATGGCGTGGAGGAAGCGCTCGTGAATGATCAGCTGAACCCTTTGTTGGTAGCATCATGTCCTCTCGGGGTCACATAAAAAATAAGTCTTTGGTTTAAAAAAGAAAAGGTTTTTCGTGAATAAAAAAGGTTTTTAGAAAAATCTTAGTTTTAAGGGCTGAACTTCTCTCTTTAAGAAGCCAAAATGCTTCTGGGTGGTGGCTGCGTACCTTCTCCGTCATCTTCCATCAGCATCGGCATGCTTTCCTGACGTCTTGTGCGCGCACCTACAGAGGAGGCGAGAGTTCCGGTCATGTTTTATTTACATCTGCAATCTACGAGCCTCCTGTCTTCCATCTTCCCACCCGGGGGCTGGAGGGAGCGATTCTGGAAGTGAAGGATGAGGGCGGGATACGGATATGTTTTCCATATGTACATTCTGATTTTGAAAGAAATGTGTTCGGCCGAGCGAATGCTTGCTCTGTTCCCACGGTCTCGTGGAAGAAAATGCAGAAAGGGATTCTTGATTCTTTGCCATGTAAAATATGTTCTAAGAAGCTCGGGGGAGGGGGACTCGGGAGTGTGGTGAAACGCTGGTTTCACTTTTATAGAAATTCTGTATTGGTTTATTTTTTTATCATGAAGTATAATTTAATTATTAATTATTGTTTAGTTATCATTATTTTATTATTATATATATTTATTAAGTACTAGCAGTACGCGCACGGCGTTGCCCGTGTAATCATGACTTCAACAACAACAAAAACAAACACCTCCCACAATGGCATGAAAAAGTTCTGAAAACAAAACAAAAGATACGTATTATTGATTTTCCCGCTTAATTTTCTTCGCGATAATGACATTTCAACTGTAGAAAATACAGAGCACGTTAATCCAAAACAATATTAACAAATTGCAACGTGAAAATGATTATTATAAAGCAAATAAAATATGCGAGACATAAACACGTTAAGACGCTGCCGAAAATAATAATCGAAGTCATGCAGTTCAAGGATATGACGTCACCTGCGCTCTGCACCGACAGCCAATGAAATTGCCTACAACGTTTCCGGGAGGGAGCTCCGTAGATAGAAATATCTTTCAACTGACCAGGAAAAAATTAATTTTGGAAAAAAAAAAAGGGAAAAGATATTTTAACCGTTCTTCTTTTAAGTACGACAGAACCGTTCCAGTTATGAGCTGAAAATAATAGTGTTATTAGAACGTTGGTTGCAGCAAATTTAAAAACAAAAATTAAATTTCGATGGTAAAACTGACTATTTCTTAAAAATTTCTCAAAATTCAGTAAACTACGTTTGAAGCTCAAAACAAACTTTAATAGAACGAAAATTGTTCGTTCTATCCGATGGTGTATGGATTGTTTTTCAACGATCATTAGAAAAGATACTACAGCCATACACGTTCCCAAAATGACCCAAACCAATACAAAACATTAAATAAAAAATTTTCTAGATTGAATTTTGAAATTCCGGCTTCGAGGTGCATTGAGCCACCTTTACGACTACCTGTGTGCCAAATTTCATGACTATGAGTGCGATAGATTCGTCTGGACATCGCGCGAAAGCACGCACGCAAGCATTTCCTTTTATAAGTATAGATAATTTAATTGTGAATCAGAATTTGGAAGAACAAATATATAAAATTACCCTCAGATGGTTGTTATGGTAACATATCGTGAAATAAAGGTCCTTTCGAACTTTTCCAGGGGAGCAGAATTGCAATAGTTATGATAAGTCTAATGTTGACTAATTTTTCCATGAAAAATAAGTCACTACTGCTCGATTAGCATCCATCGTTGCACTAGGACTGTTGGAAATAAAATAATCCGAGCAGGATCAGAATTCGCCAAAAGGGAGAAAAAGCTGTCAAAAGGAAAGAAAAAAGCGCCTAGAAGGAGCCGCGGTCTATCATGCACACAATATTGCGTCCAGTACGCATGCGCGTGGAGATCAGGATTTGTTTCAAAAGTAAAATTGTACAGACCGACAGACAGTCAACCCGTTGACGTGGAAAACTGTTAGATATTTTTTTTTTTTACTTTCTCATATACGAAGTATACAAAGAGAAGGTATTGTAATCGTCAAAAAATTCGAACTCGAGATTTTGACGAATCTCCACATTTTAGACCTCCCTGAGTCCGAAAAACACAATTTTGTAATTATGTCTGTGTGTGTGTCTGTCTGTGAACACGATAACTCGAAAACTATTAGAGCTATGGGGATGAAATTTGGTATGCGGTCGTTACACATAATTTGTATGTTTCTATCAAATTTTGGACAAAATCCGTCCACGAGAAATCTGTCTGTCTGTCCGTGATCATGCGAGCACTATAACTCAAAAACATGAATAGCTAGATGGATACAATTTTGTTCACAGTTTTGTCGTCATGAATGTAGGTCCGTATAAAATTTTGGGCCAAATCCGTCGAAGGGTTGACTGTCTGTCGGCCTGTATAATTCCATGTCTCCACGCGCATGCGTATTGGAAGCAATCTTCTGTGCACGCGAGAGGAACGGAACGGAATTTCATTACGGAGTAGCGAATTACGTCAGTTTGTCCTTGTGTCCCGCAAGAGAGGAAAATCGGTACGCATCTCTTTGAATTTGATTCTTTACCTAGATATTTCTCAATCACTGTAATGAAAGAATCTTCTGATAGTCATTGGATTCTGGGCAACAGTAGGTTCGAATTTTTTAACCACGCGGGAGAAGGGGAAACGGCACCTTTTTGGGGAAGTATACGAGAAAGTTTAGGGGAGAACACTACTTTTTTCTGGCACTTACCACTTTCAGTCTTCAATTTCTGTAGTTGTATATTTTGAATAAACAGCAAACAATGGATATTATTGAAAAGGCGTCAAATTTTTATTGTTGTGTTGTTATTATACGCTATATTTTTCCAGAAGGATATCTTGATAAGCCGTGGCTGTTTTTTCTGGTTAAGCAGTCCTATTATATTAGCCTGAAATTTGGACCCTCTATCATATATGTTTTTATTAGCAGAAAGTAGATAGTTATTTTCTCTCACGGGATCTCAATTAAAGTGCGAATTTATATTGGTCAAAAACAAGAAATCCCTTAACTTGTCGAAGTCCTTTTTTCGTGCGCCAGACATATGAAAAACGGTGGAAATCTGGGTTTATTCTTTGTTATTTATTCAATATTATTTTTTCTCTTCCATTTTCAATCTTGATATTTTGCTTTTATTCTCTTAAGTAGCTGGAAAGCTTCCGCGAACTCTGCTATTACGGTAATAATAGGAAATAACATGTATTTTCCCATGTTTTCGTGAAGATCCTTTTTCTGTGTTCCAAATAAATCGATGCAAATAACCGAACACCCTCCTTCTTTTGTTATTAATTTTTTTTGTTGCTGTTGTTTATGTGAATGAAAACCTGAAATTTCTGAAAATTCGCTTGCTTATCCCTTTCGCGGCCCGTTTTAAACACCCAATTACACGATTATTTCATGACAAAGCGGCTTTGGCTTCCTGTTATTAGTTTGTCGTCGTTGCTTCAGACATGATGATATAGCAAGTACAGCATGCATTTTGATTTTCCGATTTCGATGAATTTGAAAATTCATCGTTTTTTAGCTTCACCGCTTTTCAGACGTCTGTAAAAATCTTCTTTCCCGCAAGCCTTATTTCTCTCAACGATTTCCTTTTATAAATAATTTTAGATCCTGTTTTTCTGTTCAATTTTTCCCCTGAAGAATTCAAAATTTAGCAATGGGCGAATTTTGTTTCATTTATTTTTGTAAACGGTAAACTCTATTGACGATTAAATTTACAGTTCAGTTTCTTCATATTCAAATAAGCCAAATGAGTTTAATAAATTATATAAGGATTTTATTTGGATTTAGTTACTTTTTCTAAAATGATTCTAGAGCTAAAAAGGATTTTCAGAAATCAAAGAACCACTTTAGTATCCTCCGAACAGCAAAACAAGTAGATTCTATTTTCCAACGACGAATCTTAATAGGGCGACTAACCCGAAAAATGGCCTTAAACACAGAACTCTAGAAAAATGTCTGTTATGGAATTCTAGGTAAAATGAATATCTTAAGTCAGTGGCGTAGCAACCGGGGGTGGCGGCGGCAAGGCGTTATAAATGCCCCAGTCGTCAATTTAAGGGGCGCGAAATATCTGTTATGGAATTCTAGGTAAAATGAATATCTTATGTCAGTGGCGTAGCAACCGAGTTGGGGGGCAAGATTGT
>BGPR01000867.1:59915-113958 GCA_013235015.1 Araneus ventricosus
CTGCATCAGTATGCTTCGTTCAGTTACGTATTGCTATTTCAGTCCTCCGTGTTACTATTAACGTCCCATCTTATGGAATGGAGGAATAGAAATACATGTGCATAGTTAACAAGTAAAATAGTCGATATTGGTTAACACTGAGATTCTTCAGCGAGTTTCTATATCTGAAAGAAAAATAATACCAACAAAACTTTGCGAAGCAACTAACTTGAAGTTGAGTATGAAAGTACAAGCTGAACCTTTTGCAGATACAAAGTATATTGATCAAGAAATACTCTCCAAAAAATTATGCGAACCGTATTTGCCATTCACACCCAGCAGCCCAGATACACGTACGCTTGCGGCAAGTTTGATTTTGACTTGATTTTACCTTATGCTGGCAAATTTGACGCGTCAAGCTTAGAAGAGAACTTTTGGCAAACTAACAGTCAGAATCGCCACCCTCGCTTGTAACATTCCGTGACACTAGCGCCACCCTCGCACATACAGATTGCTGTAAGTTTGCAAAACAACGACTTATGCACAAGATGATGGCACTGAAAGATAGTATCTTTTGTCTCCGTTTTAAAAAAAAAGCATCAGGATAATAGTATCTTCCTGACCGTCGCTACTTTTTATTAATTCAATGAAATCAATGATATTTTTGAAAAACTAACTTTTTTATAAAAAACACTTGAACATTTTCATCTTTTACTACTAAATCATGAACTCGCACTTTAAAGAAAACTATAGCGCCTTTTTTCTTAATGTTGAAATTTTAACGTTATAAACAAAAATTAAACCTAAAAAGCACATTGTTTGTTGAAAAATAATAACTAATAACGTTTTGTCCCATTTTAAAGTAATTACTTTTTTGAAACCTAATTTCATAATTTTATTCTACTAGCAAAACGTAGTTATCAGCGAAAATCGCTCTCTTTGATTTCAATCATGTTCTCAACACAAGAATTAAAATTAATGAAAAGTAAGAAAGAATTAAGAAGAGAATAATCATATGCGCGATCTATTAGCGAAGTCTATTCTGCTCTCAGAGTTTATCTGGCCAGTGGTTAAAGCGCCGCTTTGGAAGCGGTATAGTCAGAGTTCTAATCCGAGGTTTTTTTTCGTACTCTGTTTTTGCTATGTTTTCGATGAAGTTTGACGTATGGCAAACTTGCTGCAAGTTCGTCGCGTGGGTCGACTTTCGCTCGTCGTTCCTGGAACTTGTTTCAAGCTTGCACTATAGTCGCGTCAACCTTACTGCAAGTTTGCTGCAAACTAAAATTGCTATCTGGGAATCAAATGTGGAAGAATATTTTCCTAATGCCAACTCGATGGTCGGACAAAAGAAATGGGTTGTCAGTGGAGACATTTGAAGTAATTTTGATTTGTCGTTTAATTTTAAAATGACTTGCGTCAATTTTATAATTATCGGAAGAGATCATATAATTAAGAAAGTAAAATAAACTTTAAATATTACTGGGCTAAAGGATTAGCCTTGGATTTTTTATTATTATTCACAATTTCCTTTATTGGATTGTAAACTTAATGATTCTTTCAATTAAAATAAAGCCAATACCTACCCACTTTTTTTCACGTTTTATTTATTTAGAACTTTAACGTCCGTATCAATGCTTGCAATTATGGCAACCCTAGCAATAAATACTTCAAGAAATGATAGCATTTCCTCCCTTTATCTGCTACTATCTCTCTCATCTTCCTTTAAGGTTGGGAAAAAAAAAGACTCTAAAATAGATCCCAGGAACGTCAGGAATTACGTTTACCTTTCACCCAAAACAGATGTCTTTATACGATCCTCATTGTTTTCTCCTTGTCTTTCACCTACGCCTCGTGGATGTCCGACCTCTGACCGGCCGGAACTCCTGGATTGCGGGCATCTCCCCCCCTGCCATACGCTCATAAAACGCCTCCCCCCACCCACCCCTCGCTTGTTTTAACATTTCAGTCAACTTTAAGTGCCAATCCATCTTGGCCCACGCACCAGCCATAATGGACGTGAAAGAAAAATGTCTCTCTTGCTGGTGATGCTGCATCTGATGCTGTCCTGCTCGAATCTTCGGGAATGTAAATAGAGTCTCGCATCCACCGCGAGTGTTTGCTCATGGGAGGAGGCTATTAGGTGATTTTTATCTGCTTTTAAAAGCCCTCTGGTGGCTGCTGTTCGTGCAGAACCTGGGCTCTTGTCGTCGAGTGTGTTGCGTGACCTTATCGAACTTTGAGAATTTGTTCGACTTTTAAGGCTTAATCCATGGTCGATCCAGGCAAAAATTGGGGCCGTTTTGCTGTCCCTTCACAAAATTCCACTTCATCAAAACGGCCCCTTCAGAAATTCAAATTCAAAACGGCCCCTTTTTAATCTGACTTCTTTTTTAAAGTTTTGAATGAGGCACTGCACAAAATATATATACAGTATTTTTTTTTCAGTATTATATAAAATTACTGCATATATTTGGTTCGATGAAACACTTTGATATTAAACGTAAAATATAGAAATTTGACTGCTAAAATTGAGGGTTTTACATGATAAAAAATTTTCAAGAAAATATTTTATTTTTCACAAAATATTTTATTGTTCACAAAAATATTTTATTTTTCACTAAATATTTTTTTCCACAAAATTTTTTATTTTTCACAAAAATTATTTTTCTTCTCAAAAATGGGTCCCCTAAAAAAACCCACCTGGTCGACCTGTAATCACTTTGCCTTACTTTTAGTTGATATTTTGGGATCATGAAATGTAACTCTTGATTTTGCTCGTATAAAATGCTTTTTGTTTTTCAAAACTGTCTACTAACCAGCTAAGCTGGCTCCAATGATGTAGAGTTCTCGTGTGGGCCTGAAGGCCAGGTTCGTGGGTTGGATCCATGTGGATTCTTGGGGTGCATAGAATCTCCAGCACCGTATGATTACACTGCTTCTGAGAACTCTCTTATAAGAGTATTCTAATTATAAAATTAATTATAGACTTAATTTAAGATAATTGATAAGGAATTGCTGCTTGATTGCTTATTTGGCGTTCGTTGTCGTCCAAAACTAAATTTCTGGCGCAATTTCAGCATCGTGAGAACGGTGCTCGTTACTTCAGTGGGAAGAAGCGCGTCAAAATCGATGGAAACGACAAGTTTTGATAGGCGTGTCAAATAAAGAATCTTCTCGTTATGGGAAAAGCGCCAATCTTACAAATGCCTTTGGTGAAAAAAAAAAACAAAAACAACATCGCAACAAACAGCTAACAACTACGGGTAATTGCGCTGCTTATTGCAACGTGAAAACAAAAACTTTTCCAAAAATTTTCTTTTTCCTTAAAAATTCATTTCCATATTTTACCGAGACTATGCAGAACATTTTCAGAATCGTCTAATTTTATACCGCGAAGCATCTAGACTGTGCCAGGGGCTGAAAGAAGGCCCAAGGATTGTTCTGCGTAACACTCCTTCAGGTGGCATAGAACAATGAAACTTCACGGCATTTTCTCTCAGATTATCCAAGTTCTGTAAAGGGGAAAAAATAGTTTAAAAAATCGTGTTTTAAAACATGTTATTTTAAAACAGATTTGTACTTTTTTAAAAAAAAATATTGCTATTAATTTTTACTTCTGGTAGGGTGGAGACGAAGATGGGGTTGAATTTTCTTCTCTCCAACCCGAAAAATGCGCGAACGTAGAAAGTTAATTGGTTTTTATCTTTGTTTGAAAAATTAGTGTTTCCCAGAAGTTCCTGTGTAAATTTTACCGAGATGGTCAGAAATAACGAGTTTAATATCAAAATAATATATGCATATTTTCTAAAAACGAAATAATAAATGCATTCTGATTTTGTTTTAATGAAGAAGAACATTCATTCTTGGAAGAGACAGACTGAATACCAGTCTTTTAAAAACCTGATTGAAGTACACAGCTGCCGTGGCCACCTTTCTTAAACGTGCTTTTGATTTAAGTGACCACTAAATGCTTCAGACATAACAAATTACCCGTTTTACGTCTGTTTAAATGTATATCTCCTTCCGAATCGTCCCGGACAGTCTGTCGAACGGGATTTTATTGTGAGGCACGCACGAAGATTTTATGCTTTCCTTTATGGTGCGATTGTCCGCTTCACGAACTCTGGAATTAAAACCCTCGGACGAGAGCTCTTCGGCCGTTAAATGTAGCTGTAAAACTGAAATATGGCAGCAATCGTCCGAGTCTGGCGCGTTTTGAATCGCGACGAGTAAGCGCATTCCGCGGATTTTGCATTGCGTCGCGGAATGTGTGAAAAATGCGGACCGTTGGCTTTTCCGAGTGTCATACGTTTTCGGTGACACGCACTCGAATCGTGCTTCCGGTGGACGTTCGAGATTTGGATGTTTTGAAATTTTCTGTATCGTCTTTCGGTTTAGTTTTAAGCCGGTACGTTTGAAATGATCCGATTTCGTTTGGAGAATTAAGCTCTCGAAATGTAGCCGAATTCGACTCGAATTGTTTTCGCACCTTTAAAAGTTGAACAGAGATTGTAATTGAAATTGATTTTAAACTTCTGTTTCACGTTGTTTGTAGCATAGAGTAATCTGACTGTATTGATCTACCGAATTGTGTTTGTTGTCCAAGACACAAAGCCTTTCTAAAAGCAGGATTATTATATTATTAATCAAAAACGTACATTAAACGTGTAGTCGAAGACAGCCTCACATTTTTAGAAAAAAATGAAAATGAATTTTCCTTCACCAGGAACGAGAGTTTAATTTTTTATTTTATTTATTTATTATTTTTTTAATGCCTCCTGTAAAATTAGTATTTTGTGACTTGTTGCCTTTCTGCACCCCGAGGTTCTAGTATGGACTTACCCAGCCTTATTTTTATATGTTTTTTACTGATATTATTGTTGCTAACTTTTAAAAGGTAATACGACATTTGAAGGTAATGAATAATTATTGCATTTAAGGATTTTAAAACACCCCCAAAATATCTGCGTACGGCTAAAATTTCGTTTTTTCGTAAGTTTTGTTGTAGAGCAATTTTTAAAAAGATTTCTACCTTTTACTTGAAAATGTATTCTTATGCGACAGTGATACATAACCTAGCATTTTTTTATATATAACTTCACGCAATTTTTTTTCAGTAATTGAATCTCCCATATTGTTCCGAAATTTCCCTGAATCATGGGTTTGGAAATGTATGGACTTCGACTCGGACCAGGGTGATAGTCATAAAGCCTAGAGCAGAAGTGGGGAACCTTTTTACACTGAAAGGCCTCATTAAATTTCGGCAATTGGGCAAAAGGCCGCACGAGAGGAACCTTAAGGGTTATTGCTCGGCGATATTATAATATTATACTAGATTATATATATTATATTAGATTATATATATAATCTAATATAATATTATATTAGAATATAATATTATTAGAATATAATATTATATAACATTATAATATTATACTAGATTATATATTATAGATATTATACTCGGTGATTATAATAATATTGTACTATAAAATCACCCGTCGTGGTATGACGGGTGCAAATTGCCTCTTCATTCGAGAGATTTCCTGTCAAATTTGACGTGTTTATATATATATATATATATATATATATATATATATGAGAGAGAAATGTTTAACATTGATTGAAAACAAATAAAATAAACATGTTTTTTAACAGGAATTTTTTTATTTACATATTTCTTTATTCAAAAACCTCTTGGTAAACAACATTCCGTGTGAAGTATTTTTCGTTGTTTAACAATTTTATTATAATTCAATAACCATGAAATTCTCAGCTCGTCAAACTTAAGTCAAAAGTTAAAATTTCAAAGGAATTCTTTTTCGAAATTCTAATCAAAACAAAGCACTTCTCTGCTTGTCAAACGTTGCCCAAAAAATATTATCAAATTATATCATGATATAAAACTGACGTAATTTACTACTTTCTATTAAAAAACGGAAATTAATTTGAAATATATGATTAATATAATTTAAAATTTCTCGGGAACTATTGATCTTAGCGAGATCAATTTTATATCAATGAATAAAAAATTTTATTTCACTATTTTAGAGCTATTAAATTTGAAATTAGAACGGCAATTACTCTTTTAAATTTAAAATGACTGAAATTTAGGTTCTCTAATAATGAAATAATGCTATTTAACGTCTCGCAGTGCTATGGAGCGAGTTTTAGTGTTGGTGACGTCAGAGCGTTACCGAGAGACAGATCTGGGCTATTATTATATTACAGACAAGTTCATCATTTAATGCAAATTGTAAATAGCTGGTAAGGTCGCGTAAGAAACTCAAACAGCCCTCATGCGACCTTAAGGCAACAGGTTCCCCTCCGTTGGCCTAGAGAATTGTCTTTATTCACATATCAAGAGGGGCATTAAACGTGCTCAGAAGTGCTCACACTCGCATCTTGAACGCAATGGAAAGAAATGCAAAACAATAACATGTGCTCAAAAAGTAAAAGTTGCAATAAGGGGAATAATAATGTTACAAACATGGAAAGTCGCTTCCCAGCAATGTGAGCCTTATGGTTGGGAAGAGAGTTTTACAAGGTTAAGAATGGAGTGACCTCAGTGACTGTTCCGGGACCCCTGACCTTGGCGACCATTTTGGCGACAAATAGATGATTCCAGAAAATGCAACCCTTTTCTCGATATTTCTATTAGGAAAGGGAATATGCGAGAAAACTCCTTGTGACGTCACGGCCTATCGGAAAAAGTATATAAGGATCGCGCCTGTATCAGAGGGTGTGTTGTTGACCCATTGGGAACAACTTGAGAGCTTCGTCCGCAGTGCGAGCTTGGAAGCTGGTGAGCTGAGCGCTATTGAAAGTGCAGGTATTGTCGTTACTAGTTATTTGCTGACTGTTTGTGTTGTTAATTATCAAAGTGCTGAACTGTTATTACCTGTGCATTGTTGTCTATTTACATTGGTAATCTGTGCGAGAACTATTGTTTCCTGTACCTGTGCTACGTGTTTTCCTGCACATTTGTAAATAAACCTTCATTCTCCATTATCCTGCGTGTTGGACTGTTTACACCATACAACCACGGAAAGACTTTTGCAACAATAATAATAACAGATACACATTTCCTCCCATAACTGCTCTTTATTATTAAGGAATCTCCGAGTTCCTGTTCTCCGTGTGCTGAGGGATTCATCGCTAATGCCACCTTCCTAAGATTCGCATTAAGGTAGCAAAAGATGCCTTCAAAAGGTTGCCTGTGCACTGTTTTCAAACTCCCAATATTAATTGATAAACGTCTTGTGCGAAGATTTCGCCAAATCGACGGAGTCGAGTCATCTCTTCCTAAAAATCAGCTTTTGGGTAGCTGATTCACTTTGTTAAAGTTGCTTTACGGCAAGGTTCGTTTTCTTTTGAAGGAATATTGGTTCATTGCAAGCGACGAGTAAAGAAACATATTGACTCAATCGTTTAGAAATCGACTTAAGGTATCCGATTGGTTTAAAATCGTCGTTTTTGATGAAATTATCAAAAAAAATTTATGACTTAATTTTGTAGCCTGTTTAATCAGCTTTCTAAAACTGTCTTTTTACTCTACGTGAATTACAAATGGAGTTACAGCTGTTTTATTACCGAACTGTAAGCATTATTTATGTTGCATGAAAACTTTAAATGCGTTTTCTGAGAAATGATATTTTTGAGGAGAACTGTGGACCGTAACAATGATTTCTCAAAAAGTTATTCAAGTATTGATATGAAATTTTCTGAGATTGTTTTCTGTAATACGCTTGATGTTTTCATCTAAAAACTAAGGTCAATTTTAAAATTAAGTATTATTTTTAAGTGCTTAAATATAAACGAAAAGCATTTTTTATGAAAAATTACCAGTTTGGTAACTAACTATGTTCAGCTATATCTCAAAACTATTTCGAAGTACAAGAAATATTTTAGAACATAACACAGATAACTGTCATAAAAATGCACTTCTACAAGGATTTATGTATATTTAGAATTTGATTTTGTCTATGGCTGTTAGCGTAAGGCAAATATTTTAGTCATTTTTCTTCAAATTTCTCAGTTTTTTTAAAAAAATATTATTTTGAAAGCCTAATTTTACAATATTTTCATAGTATTAAAACATATGCAGTTGAAAAATAACATTACAAAATATATATAGGTTATTTTTCAAAAAAATGTCTCCGAACGCAGATCAGATACCTTAATAATCTCGAATAGAAATAACAGCAGTTTCAGTTAAAGGAAACAGCTTGAACTATTTTCAGAAAGCCCTCATAACATTTTAACATCCACATTGCTTCGTTACTTTCGACTCCTTTTGTACCTTAAAAAAATCAAGATGGTTTAGACTAGCAGGCAAGCCAGGTCAGCCGCCGTTTATTTTTTCACGCGCAGTTACATCCATGTTACAGTTTTTTCGAGGCGCAGAAGGGTGCAGCAGCAGCTGTTCCCTCAAATAGCGTTCTGTTTGTTCTTCCTCGTGGAAGGGAAAGGTGCGATAAAAACCCCTCCGTCGTATTTCGGGCGCTCTGTGCTCGTCGACTCCATAAACACAGAAAACACGGCCGAAGCGCATTTCGGAATGGGCAGGCAATTCCCATACGACTCTACCGAAATAAAGTGCTCTTATTTTTAGATAATCCTCGCCGGGGCTTGAGGAGGCAGCGGGCAGAAATGGGCCCGCCTAATATTGCAGTGGGGAAGGGCCTCTTATTTGTATTTATGTATTCGCCTCATTTCCCCCCCCCCCTGTGCTGTGCCCCGATCTCTAATGAAAAGCTTTCTCAGCCTGGATTTGTCCGTTATGTGCGGCATAATTGGTCTCTGATGGAAGAATTATTGGCTGTTTCGGGGGATAACTTCTGATCGTGCGTTCTGTAGCATTTCTGGAGTGCAAATAGTTATTGATATGGCATAAGTTAACTCTTTATAAGGCCATTTTTTTCTAGTAGTGGTATAATAAAATAACTTTGGTATTGAGATTAATTTAAGAAAAGAAATTCATTTAGCTTATAAGATGACATTATTTTTTGTTAATTAATTTTATTAATTAATTACCAAGTCAGAACACTTCTTTATGGTTTGAGATAAGAAATTGGAACATCCAGGTTTTTGTTTCATAGAAAAAATTGGCCAGAATTTACGCCAACCCTAAAAATTGATGAATTTGGTGGGAAGTACTCTTCCCACGGCTTCATGTTGTCGAGGTCATCTATATATTTAAAACTAACAGTACGCGCACGGCGTTGCCCGTGGAATCAGGACTGGGGGAGAAATGACAACAATGACACAAAAAAGTTTTTTAAACAGAATCAAAACAAAAGATACACATTATTTGATTTTCCTGCTTATTTTTTTTTCGCGCTACAGTACAGAGTACGTTAATCCAAAACAATATTACAAAATTGGAACGTGAAAATGATTATTATACAGCAAGCAAAATATAAAATGGAATCCGAAAATAATAATCGAAGTAATTCATTCAGGTGAAGTTCATGACGTATCCTGCGCGTCCTCCAATCAAAATTGCCAGCTACATTCCGAAGAATTGCCGCACGAGGAACTCCATCGAGAAAAAAAACTCTCAACCGTTCAGAAAAAAATTAGTTAAAAAAACACGGGAAAAGATACTTTAACCGTTCTTGTTTTAAATCCGACGGAACCGTTCTTGTTATAAGCTGAAAAAAATGAAATTAATAGTGTTATTAGAAAGTCGGATGCAACAAATTTATAATCAAAAGTAACATCTCGATGCCTAAACTCTGGGTATTTTTTAAAAATTTCTCAAAATTCAGTAAATTGTGTTAGAAATTCAAAACTAACTTCATTAGAACGGAATTCGCGTGCTCTTTCTGATGGTGTATCTATTTTTGTCGTTCAATTATCCGAAATCATGCTATTGAGAAATGAGTGCGAAAAATCACCCAAAACAACACAAAACATTAGATAAAAAAATGTTCTAGATTAACTTTTAAAATTTCGGCTTCGAGGTGCATTCAGTCACCATTACGACTACCTGTGTGCCAAATTTCATGGCTGTAAGTGCGACGGATTTGTCTGGGCATCGCAGACAAACACACACACACAAACATTGCCTTTTATAAGTATAGATAATTGGTAAAACCATAGGGTCAGTGTCCCAACTACTGGACCGATTTCGATAATTTTTATTTCATTTGGAAGCTTATAACGTCTAGATACATAATCAATGGTCGTCTGTTCCCCACCCTTCATTTTCGAGAGAAATCGAAAAAATGCCTCTCCACTGAACATTCTCTAAGAGAAATAAACCTTTACAGAGTACTGGGGGACTCTGTAAAGGTTTATTTCATATGCATTCTCATATGAAAGCATGTGACCTATAGATATGTCATCAATTGTTTCCTGCCACTCGCCGCCCTTGATTTTCGAGATATAGCTCAAAATAAAACTTTTGCAGATTCTCTCAGCCTCAACAACCGCCATGGTCCAAGCAACAGACCATTTATATTACGGGCGAACTGCTGATCGCCGAAGGCGGCTAGTATATTTATTAATTTGGCATAAAAAGAGAACTGATATTTGTTGTTTGTGGAATCCACAGATGGTCTTCGCCCCTTGTTGAAGAATCTGTGTAAGATGATCATTTCTCAGATGAGGAAGCGTCCGGAATTCCGAATTATTTTGCATTTTATTCCGTTATCCACTTCTTTAATCGAGAATTTTTCTTAGTATGTCGTATCAGTTAAAATTATCGTCAAAACCCAGTTGTAACCATTTTAACCCCTTGGTCGGCGTCGCATTTCATGCGACGAAGAGAAATATTGCATCGGATTCGTCGCTACTGAGCACGTCCCCTTATATTTCACGAATTTTTTAAAATTATTATTTCTGAATATTGCTAAGACATGTTGCAAATAGTCCTACTCTCTTCATGTTTTCGGGGTGAGATTTCCCGCCTTGAATGGAAAACATAATCATTTTTGTCGGAGGTTAAAAAAAAAATGAGTCTGGACAGCGGCGAGAGCACATCGAAAAGGGAGGATTCCTACTTAAATTGAATGCATTTTCGTCTTAATTTGGTGATCCAATATTCTATATTCCAATATTTTAAAGAGACTCGACGATTTCGTAATCAGACGACATGTTTTTAAATATTCGAAACAACAAGGAGATTCAAGTGGATTTAATTTAAACTCTGAAAAGCTAAGGCAAGGAAAAGGATATACCACCCACACTGCTTCATTTAAGGAAGACTGGGGAGTTGAGGGATGGCGAGTGAAGCCCCCAGCAAATTAAAATTGTTAATTTTTTTTAACTTTGCAAAAATAATGTTGTGAACTGATATCAGCTTTTGATTATTTCCGTTCCTGGTTGCATTTTTGTAAAAAGCGTTTTGGAAACTTTGTGTAGTATTTGTGAGGGTTCCAATGATAATATGTGAAGTAATATACTGTTACGAACATGGAAAGTCGCTTCCCAGCAATGTGAGTCTTATGGTTGGGAAGAGAGTTTTACAGGGGTAAGTATGAGATGACCGACAGCAGCCACGTCTGGACCCCTGATCTTGGCGACAAATTTGGTGACGAAATATGGGATCTCAAAGGTGCTGGAATTTTCTCGATATCTCTATTAAGAGAGAAGTTACTCTTGGATGTAGTGGATGATTTCATGTGACGTCACGGCCTGCCGGGGAAACTATATAAGGAATGCAGTTGGATCACGGAGGGAGTGAATGTTGATCGACTGAGATCGTCTTGGAATGTGAACGTCTTTGGAATCTCTCTTTGGAGTTCTATCCGCTGTGCGAGCTATTAAGCTGTTAGACGTCGAGTGCGTAGGAGTGTTGACCCACTGGAACGACTTTGGAGTTTCGTCTGCAGTGCGTGTTAGAAAGCCGGTGAGCTGAGTGCTATTGAAAGTTCTGTTATTGTCGTTATTAGAGATTTGCTGACCGTTTGTGTTGCTAAATCTCCAAGTGCTGAGCTGTTATTATCTACGAATTGTTGTCTGTTTACGTTGCTAATCTGTGCAAGACCTATTGTTTCTTGTTACCTGTGTTACGTGTTTTCCTGCACATTTGTGAATAAACCGTCATTATCCTGTTTACACCATACACCCACAGAAAGATTTTTGTAACAATACTGTGGAAAGATCTTATAAATTGAGTTATCACCATTGAATGCAAAGTTCAATTTTTTTGGGTGTGTATGTGTTATTATTAATAAATTATTTTAAAACCTCCAAAGTATTGACATGCATTAAATGTTCTTTTCCCTTTAGTGTAGCGTCACTAAACTAGAATGATTGATATAATATTTGGATATACAGTGGAACAACTGCTGAAGGCGTAAAGTTTTTTTATGTAATTGCGGCCTTAGAATTTATATAGACATTTATATCTTTGGTGGGTTTTGTTTCTTTTTGTAAAAATACATTTTTTTTTTTTTGGGGGGGGGGGGGGCCACTACATTGCCTAGTTGAAAAAAATTGAAATTTTCCTTCTTGAAAAGCGCCAAACCCGTTCATTCGTTTCTATGCACCCTGGTGCAGCGGGACTTTCCTCTTTAGTATTGCGTCAAGCTCACTTTAATATCCAGACAAATGGCCGTTTAACTGTAAGAAAATTTGCTTAATGTTGTATGATGTTGAATCCCGAATTCGGGTCAGTTTCTCACTAATCGAGTGACCGCCTTTTCTCCTTCTTTTGCAGCATCTCGAGCCTCCACCAGGCCGCCCTCATGTGCAACGTTCCCATCATCCAACTGCTGCTCGATGCGGGAGCCCAGGTGGACGTCAAGGACAACAAAGGTAGCGCACTCATTCTCACCTCTCAGAGTCACGGAGTAACATTTTGAGTGGATGCAGTAAAAGCACCGTTTATGCGTCTTTCAAGGGACTCACGCATACATGAGAAGACGTACAATCGAAATTTTAATAAACAACATGGATTATTAAACACTTAATGCTACTATTGGAAATTCATTTCGAAGTTATTAAAGTATTTTAAGACAGTGCTAGTACATTATTACTACAGTGGAACCGAGGGAATCCAAAATTACGTATAAGTCGAACATCCTTAAAAAAAAAAAAAAAATTTAAACTTTTAACTGAAAAATGAATTATGAATCGAAAACAAAGCTAATATTTATTCCTAACTTAAAAGAAGTATTCGAATTGGTCTTTAAGAATGAATAAAGCACCTTAATTGGTCGTAACAAACTCGGATATCTTATTTTTACCCTCAACTTGTTTGCCACTGCACCGTGCGACTCGCCACGTGCTCTTTCCGTACGCTTTCACAGAGCATCCAGGGTTAATACTCTATTGCATTTGGTTTATCAAAGGTATTTTACCGAATATCCCTGATAATCCGAATTCCCCGGAATCCGGACCAACGCCAGCCCCAAATAGTTAGAATTCCAGGGGTTTTTATTGTACATAGTATTGAAATGAGTAATGGAATTTTAAAATTTAACATTTATCACTAAAGTGTGAAAAATCGTACCGTTATTGTACATCTTGAGTACTAATCATACACTTCTTATTTTATGTGCATGCAGACAGTCCTTTTTCTTGAAATGGCAGGGAGGAAAAGGATGTTCAACTCCCTACTTTCTAGGAAAATTTTTCCCCTTAGTAACGAAGAAATAATGACCGAGGCAGAAAAATTGAAGAAATTTTTAGAAAAGTGGAAATCGACGTATAAACGAAGAAATTTATCATTACAATGGTTACGAATGAGTCGGCACTGTGATGAAACGACATATGTATGAGAAACGTCTAAACGGTGCTTTACTGTATTTGCTATATCCTTTGATGTATGGCTTTCTTTATATCGCTCATGCTGAATACATCTGAAAGTCTAGTTTTTCGGTAGGTATGTTAATATGTTGCCTCGGTGAGTAATGACCGACGCTGTTTTTGATCATGAAAAATACATTAAAAAAATTTTATGATCGATACATGAACTGATTTCTTGATTTATGAGAAATGAGTTTAAAATATGCGTTTTCGTGGAAAGGGATTTATTTAACAATTTTCACGAACTTTTTTTCCCTCCTTATGAAATACACTATAAAGTTTAAAGGAAATGAATAAAATTTACTAAATTTTTTAATTACAATTCTTATTTTATCGCTTAATGCGTATTTTGATTTAATAGATAAATCTCAACATCCTTTGCTATTTTTTTAAAAAATCATCGTCCATACTTGTTTAAATGTGTACTACATAAAAATTAAATTTTATATATGCCTTATACTTAAATCACTATATATTTATATTTTTTCAATTCATTTTGAATAGTTTAATAATTGATTAGTAATTATTTACTTGACATTACATTAATCATAATTTAAAGGAAAGTTTTTTTAATTAAAAAATTTTAATTGAAAAAAACTGATGTTCTTCATAGATTTATAATTTATATAGATTTTTTTTTAACTTATGTAGATTTATACCTCTTCTGTTGGAAAAAATCGTACAGATTAAGATTAAAAATCCGCCATTTTTTAAAAAACTTATTAACTTTAAGTGTCTACGCAGCTCTTGTAATAAGTCAATCAATCTTATACGATAAAGCTTCCATCAGTTTCACAAATATTATTATGCACTGCACTGTGTACAACATCCTTATTTACTTAATTGTACAGTTCTTACTTGATTGTATTCACTGTTTTATGCACTGTGTCTTTCCTTGCTCTGCGCAGGCATGCGTCCCCTGCACTACGCTTCGTGGCAGGGCAAGCCGGAGCCGGTGGCGCTTCTCCTGCAGTACAACGCGTCCGTCAACGAGCAGGCCAACAAGGGAGAGACGCCCCTGCACCTCGCCTGCCAGCACGGACACGTACTCGTGGTAAGCACCTTCAATACATTGTGGCTTGTGCGCAATTTAAAGCAGTTTTAATTTTTTAAGTGCATTTAGTGAGAGAATCTGTGAAAATCATTCGAACGAAGAAACATTTTTTATTGTACGGGTTGATTATTCTCTTCTTGTTCAACGAATGGTACGATTTCTATAGCAGCACGTGGCTTATCATTGACAGAAAACTGGATCTGAACCTTATTTTAAGGCCTAAGCACACGGAATGTGCTGCAATCTGAAATTTGGTACACATGTGTTCCCATTGATTATACGCTATTGTAATATTTTAAGAACTGAATTGCCAGTTAATATATTAATTTAATTAAATTTTGAATTCACACCTGGTATGTAATTTGAGAAATAATTGATTTCAAGAGACCAGTGGCGAATCTAGGATTCGGGTCTGGGGGGGCTGAGGTCAAAGAAACTTTGTATCCTCGTGACGAATGTCAAACCTCAAGGCTAAAGTAAACCAAAACTCTTAAACTTTACAGACTTGACTCACCTGACAATAAGAATCATAAAAAACAATATAATACTTTCGATAATTTAATAAAAATTACTGTGAAATAACTAGCCAAAAAATGTCTTCGGCCGTATCAAAGCTACAAGTACAAGTGGAATGACTACAAAAGTAGGAAAATTTTCGAGTCTGTCAAGCCAGAAAGTAATGTTGAAACGTTTGTATTATTTTTTTAAAAGAGGTAAATTAAGAAAAAAACAGGTTGTATTGATGTTAAATAAAATAAAGAATTCTGGCTTGGCTCTGGGGGGTGGGGGGCTGTAGCCCGATAGCCCCCCCCCTGGATTCGCCACTGCAAGAGACCATAACATTTATAATAATGAATTATAAATTAAAGATTGCAAAGTAGAAAATAATTTAAAAAAAACATTAACTTTTTAAGAACACTAATATAAGTGTGTTATTTAAAACCATTTTTATTTGAAATCGTTTCAAAGTGCGTCCTCAGTTTTGAGACTTGCAACGAGTTTTGATACAGATGTGCGGATTGAGAAGGGTCGCCCCTGTAAGATCTACTGTCAAATTTTGACTCGTGTGGAGGAGGGATGGATGGACATTTATTTTGGTGAACGCCCTTGTTCCGCCCTAGAATGACAACACAACATCTGAGGATTTGATTTTTAGTTCAGCTTAAGCTTCAACGAAATCACGTTTCAGAATTTCAGCAAAGTGGGCAGTTTTGCGAATGTTGCGAAACAACGCAATGTTTGCGTAAGTGACCTTGATTACGAATTAATTTATTGTGGATAATTAAAACAATGAGGAGAGCGCACACAGCTTGGTTCCCACAAGTAATAAGGTTTATAAACAGTTTCAATTTGCAAGTTTTCCAAACACAAAGCTTCTCGTGCAACGTCCAGTGGCGGAAATGGAAGTTGTTGAAAAGCAGCAATATTGGCGAGTCAGTAAGACAAAAATTAACGAAGAAATGAATAACTAAGCTCGCCCTAAAGTCATATTTAAAAGTAGAAGAATTGCTGAAAAGAATCCGGCCTTACAGACTTTATCAAGGGTTACCTGTAGGCAGGGATTCAAGAATGGGATTTTTTTTTTCTGTTGGAGGTCTGTCAAAAAAAGACCTCTTGTAACCTTAGAAACATAGAAAACACAGTAACCCAAAAATAAGCAACTAATAGCAAAAAAGCCAAAAGAACCCAGAAAAAAAAAATAGAAAGTACAAAGCATCCAGAGTTCGCAAAATGCTGCTTCATCTGAAATACAATAGTAGAAAAAAAATTAACGAAGAAATGAATAACTAAGCTCACCTTAAAATCAGTCTTTTTACACTTTTTGCTTTTTTGTTCCTGAGGTGGTTTTTTTTTGCTTTTTTTTGTTATTAGTTGTTTATTTTGGGTTTCTGTGCTTTCTATATGCTTCTAGTCGATACGAAGTTGACTTGTGGCTCAGTGGCGTAGAGACCAGAGGGGGGGGGGGGGGCAAAAAGGGTATTCATGCCCAGCCGCCGAGAGATTTATTTGTGTATTGGGCGCAGTGGAGACAATACGCTAGTGCCGTATATGCCACTTTTTAAGTCAATATGCAAATCAAATACGATAGGGAGACGAAAAAATATTTCCATGTCCTGGGCCCCATTTACCCTCGCTATACCAATGATGTCAACTATCAGCGAAATAATCGCAGCGTGGTCCGTTATGTTATTTACCCTCGCTACCCCACTGTTGTGGCTATGATGAAAGAATGTTGAATTCTTCGAGGAGTGTCCTGCCTATTCTTTTTTTAAAAAATAAATTCTGATTTTTAAAATGAAATTCAGAATTTTAAATTTTTCATAGGAAAATTTTATTAACTAAATTGAAAATTTCAAAAAATATTCCTGAATTAACTAACAGTTTTTAAATTAATAATCCTTGAAGCTAAATATGTTTTTAAAAAAATTACGGTCACAATGTTTTTATAGAACTTGGTACATACCCTGTAATATGGTCAAATTATTTAGTCAAAAATGGTAGATTTTTTTCTTCTTTTGTTTGATTTTTATTTCGGAATGCGATTTGAATTCCAGATGCAGCATTTCTTGTACTTTATGCCACGCATGAACTTTTGATGCATCATCGTTCAACAAAGCTTCCGTTTTGTAACGATACCTTAGGGATTTTCGTAATGCTACTGTATTTGAAAAACATGATGTAATAACTACAATTTGTTGACTCGAGTTTGCTTTAACGAGGCATTGTTTTTTCCTTGTCATCCCATTGTCGATTTTTCTTCCGTTTTAATTATCGTTATTGGTGCTGTTCTGCGGGTCTTTGCGTGAGCTCGATCTTTGAAATGCATCCGTTCTTGTACACTGGCGAAGAAACAATGAAGATGATAGTTTTAAATCTTTTTCAGCGGAAGCTATTCAAATCACAAAAAACAGAAAGAAATTTGCGAAGAAATATAATCATTCTTTTAAAAAGGGTCTCAGTAGTAGCATTCAAAATAAATTTTGATAATATTGGCCAATGATAGCCACTGATGCTTCTGTCCAGATCAACTTATACTGGTATCTTTTTTTTTTAATCAGTTGCCAAATATTCTCCTTAGATAAAAACCGATATATTTCTGATATTTACTCACGTAAAATTATGTAGTTTTTCACCACGGCAAGCAGCCATTTCATGCGGTTCATTTATCATTGTTTTCAGCGCGGTATGTGTGTCATACTCGGAGTTACCACAATTTTTTCAGTTGAAATCCGGACACGCCGGGAAGGGGTCGAATTATAGTTTAAAATTCCAAAAGCTGCCTATTGTTACAAAGCTATAAAGTCGCTCTATCGCCTCCACTGACAATCTGTTTCTTTCTCCCGGTGTCTTAAGTTAAGGGACAAATAAGAATACGGGACTGAGTGGTGAAATATGGTGACAATCCCGTGTATACGGGACGCATGACAACCCTATATATGCAGCACTCACAAAATCTCTTTAATAGTATTATTTCAAAAATTGCTCCTAAATGTCGCTGCTTTGAGCATTAAATAGTCCTCCGTATCTGAGCCGGTGTGATAGCGAGCGTTACGCATTGGGTAGGTTGCATGTTATCTGGCGATTACTGCAAGCCCTGCGCGAGGGCCCACAGGGCGGAGCCCCGCAAACACGGGAAAATATTATGACAAGGGTTTTAATCCTCGGATGACATATGCGTGGTCATTGGCAACTTTCATCGTTTAATTGCGTATCGCCCGTGTTGGCTCCCCGGGAATTAATTAATGACCCGCTTACATAATTAATGAGACTGATTAAAGCTGCATCGGCCGAGCTCCGCCTGTAATCATCACTCGCGGCTATTTGTTTCCGCTGCGAGGAGAATATTTGGGGGGCAGTGAGGCTTGTTTACGTGTAAAATTTCTCTAAATTCGATTTAATCATTATCTACGCACATTCACCTCTTTCTGTATTACGCGGTTACAGTAGAACCCTGGTAATCTGAAATAATTGGGGCTGTCCTTTGTTCGGATTCCGGGGAATTCGGATTATCCAGGAAATTCGGTAAAATACTCTTGATATACAAAATGCAGTAGAGCAGCGGTTCCCATCCTTTTTGGTTGTGCGGACCACCTGTTGTGTAAAAAAATATGTCGAAGCCCACTAACTAAATATACAAGTAAGAAATATAAACATATATACAGTCGAACCGCGATATAGCGAACCCAGGATATAACGAACCCTGGGTTACAGCGAACCTTTTACATGGTCCCAACTGAAGCCCTATGTTAATAATGTATTTTCATACGTTTACAACGAACAGTAAACGCTAGAGACTCGCTTATAGCGAACTGAAAATTTCTAAAACTTAACTTTTCACTTGCCCAGGGGACATTTTTTACTATTTGTGCTCAAGTCAACCCAACTTCTACAAGAGTTACCCCTTTTGCATGAAATACTCTGGTCCAGAGACCACATTCCTCGCCTATTGTACCTTTATTAGAGTTGCTTCTAACCCCATAAGTGCGACAAAGGAACAATAGGCAAGGATCTTTACAGTTTCTATCTCCCCTCCTCCCCCCGGTGGACACTTGGCCTGGTGTCAACCAGGGAAGGGGGGGGGGGGACTTTCTGGTCAGACGATCTAGGAGCAATCACTTTTTTTTTCTCTGCCATTTTAGTCTAGTTGCTTATCATTCTGTGAACTTTGCAGTGACCATGGCTAACGTTGGCAAGCGAAAAGCTTTTTGGATCGAGGATAAAGTTAAGTTTATTCGAAAATTATACAAAACGGCGAAAGTCAATCAACCATTTGTAAAGAATTTTCCCTGTTTAAAACAACTGTAGCCACTATTTGGAAGAATCGTGACTCTGCATATGAAAAAAACATAAATGAATGCAAGAGGTTGCGAAAGGCAGAAAAAGAAATGTGGAAGAGGCCTTATTTAAAAAGATTATTATACAAGTAGTATCTTAGCATGTTAGGGCATTTTTTTTTTTTTTTTTTTGCAAATACGGATACAGCGAACCTTGGTTAAAACGAACTTCTGAGTCGGTCCGTTGAGGGTTCGTTATAACGGAGTTTCACTGTATTTATGTGTATGTTATATGCATGTATATGTCAGTAATTAGGGAAGCTTATTGTAAAAGGAAAAAAAATACATTGCTTTATGAAGTGAAAACTCATGAAGCAAAAATCGAGTGAAGGCTCATGAAGCTCCCCTGAATTCGAGTCTTGACTAGCGTTCCGAGACCCACTAGTACTCTATACACGGCCCATGGGTTGGGAACCGCTGCAGTAGAGTATTGACTCTGGTTGCTTTGTGGAGACGAACGGAAAGAGCACGCGGCGATTCGCACGGTACAGTGGCAACCAAATTGAGGGTAGAAAGATATTTATCGACTGATTCGATACTTCTTTTAAGTCAGGAATAAACATTAGCTTTGTTTCTGATTCGTAATTGTTATTTTTTCTTCATTTCTCAGTAAAAATGTTCCAGAAAATTTAAAAAATATGTTCGGATTATCCGAAATTGCGGATTCCTGGGGTTCTACTGTATTTAGTTCCTTTTATCGAAATCGTGCTATAGGAGGACTGTGTCTGTTTTTACACCGTTTTGCACGAAGGCTGTTTTAGGCTAGTTGTCACTATTTTTGCACCTTCTCGTCAAAACGCTGTGTTGTATATAAAAAGGAAAGTGTTTGACGTTATCGAATAAAATACCCATTGACAAATTTGAACAAAAGGTTTTGGCACAGAAATTCCTTAGGACCTAGAAGGATTAATGACGTCTTTAGAAGGTTGAGACCCCCTTAGAGGATGGAACGAGGAGGGGGAGGGATTGCATACAACTCAGAAATATCTTGAGTTTGTGACGAAGAATTTCAATGTATCAACCGCTATAGCAATAACTTTTTTTCCCTTTAGAGACCACTATCTTTGCTTTTCGAGTCGGCATTTAGTCCAGTCAACAAATGGTTTGAAAAAACATTAAATCATATAGTTTTGAAAATTGGTACACATGTTCGTGCTTCTGATTAACAAACTGAAAGGCCCCGGTCCTGGGGGGGGGGGGGGGGAGCTCGCGCCGATCGCCATCTTAGATTTCATCCCCTTTTTTAGTTTTTCCTGAATATCTCGAAAACAATTCAATTTTCGAATAAGAATTGATTTAACAAATTTAAGAGTGTAAAATTCCCTACAAATACATACTTTAATTTTTCTCCTAACTGTAATAGTTTCCCAGATTATGGGTCTCAAAGGTTGGCGCCTTCTTGGATTTTATCCCCCTTTTTAGTTTCTCTTGAATATCTCGAAATCTGTTCAATTTTCAAATTACTTGCAATCAGCAAATTAAAGAGCGTAAAATTCCGTACAAACATATTCTTTTATTTTTGTTTTAGCTTTAATAGTTTCTGAGATAATGGGTCTCAAAATTTGCCATCATCTTGGATTTTATCCCCCTTTTCTTAGTTTTTCTTGAATATTTCGAAAATTATTTGTTTTTCAAATTACATGTAATACAACAAATTAATGATCGTAAAATTCCCAACAAATGCATGCTTTTTTTTTAGCTTAAATACTTTCTGAGATATTTAAGATAAAAGGGGGGTGAAATCCAAGATGGCGCCTCTAACTCACCCCCCAAGACCGGGGACTTTTAGTATGTTCATCAGAAACGCCTCACGAACATGTGTACCAATTTTCAAAACTGTATGATTTAATGTTTTTTCACCCCCATTTTGGACCTTCGTTGAGTGGACGGAAGGTTGAGCGAGGAGTTGCTTTTCGAGTAGGCATTCCTTGGAGGTGAGGAGGACAAAAATCTCTTTTGTAGTGGAATGAAGGGGGTGAAAAACTTCCAAGAGGGGGCGTTATAATTACCGCCCTACATTTCAAAATGTAGTTAAGAAATCGAAAGATAATCGATATTGAATATTTCAGTATTTGCCTAAATTTGAAAATCAGCGATTCATTCAAATCAATCCGTTTTAGATTGGTTTGAATGAATGGCTTAAATGTTGATTTTTTGTTGTATGAATATCTTGACCGTATATCGTTGTAACATCATTGCCTAGCAAACAGCAACCATTTTCAGATTTCAACAGAGGTAACGATGTATGACGGGAACCAACGTGTCAAGAAAAGGACAATGCGTGACTTAGTGGGAAACCAGCTGGTGTTTGCAGGAGCGGGACCTAAACAAAGCGTGGAATGAGAGCGGCTGAGACGGGACAACGACAATTTTGTGAAAGTGTGATTAAGCTGTGAATAAAGTTAAGAAACTCAACAATTTGTCAGCACTCTCCTCCAACTTGCTCATCCATAAACAGCGGCTATTGGTCGTGACGTCACATAGTCATTTTAAAATTTCGTGGGAAGTTTAAGGAAGTCGGGGAAATTCTGTATTTCAAACTGAGTTAGTAAGGTTTGTTGTGAACTTTTGGAGAAGGTATTAATACAATTCAGCCATTTTATCCATTTCTGTGTGATCGTGATCACACACTTCAATCTTTTATTATTTTATTTAAGAAACTATATGGTAATAATTTTCTTGTGTTTTGAACAGGAAAATTTTAATATGTGACTGAAATCTCTCCTGAACTGACATTGTTCTGATTCCACCATTACTTACTTTTACGTTACTATCGTTGGTGACAATAAAAATTTATAAATAGGGCGGATCCATTAAATTTTTTAGGTGCATTAGATACAATAACTATTTTGTCTTGTTTTAAAAATGTCAGTTTATCATTGAAAAAAGCATCCATTAACTTTGAATGAATTTATCCACTCTTTGTGAAGTGATTTCTTGCACATTTTTGTTGATGTTGTCCAAAGTGTATTCTTTTGATTATTTATTGGAATATTATTAATTTCTTGTGTTTTTGTCTTTTCAGACCAATCTACTTCTGAAATACCATTCGAACGTGCTGATTCGCAACAAAGACCACAAGTCGCCTCTCGATCTGGCCTGTGAATTCGGACGATACGAGGTAGGAAGACTGTTGGCTTTTATTTGTCCCTTTTTTCTATTATGTAGTTGCCTGAAAAAGAAGCTCACTTTTTTGCTCCTGCAGGTGGTGAATATGCTCCTGCAGCATCAAAGTACTCGTTGCCGTTCTCTATTGATAGAGAATCCCCAGGACACAGCGGACAACGACCGTACCACTTGCCTCCACCTCGCTGCCAGGAACGGACATGTCGACGTCATCAGGTCAGTATCTGAAACTTCATTGCCACATTTAGTTGTAATACCCTCTCGTATCACTAAACAACGATCTGTAGAAGTCCTTTGTTTAAATATTTTCAGTTTTTTAAATGAGCTTCTTTCATTTTCAGTCTGTTATCTGCACCTTTATTGTTGGGAGTTAAAATTATTCTACAGGGTGTACATAAATGAATACCCCAACTTTGCAAAGCTAACAAAGTGCAACCTTGTTGTTCATCGGAAATCAAAAATAACAGTTCAAAGTTTAAATTCAACACAGTTATAAGTGTTCAATATGAGCCCCGCCCCCCATAAATGCGAACAATATCAAGCCGGAGAACGACAGCAGACGTGCTGAAAAGAGTGTGGGATGAGTTATCGTACCGCCTCGATATCGTTCGTATTTCTGGAGGGACTCGCATTGAACACTTATAACTGTGTTGAATTTAAACTTTGAACTGTTATTTTTGATTTCCGATGAACAACAAGGTTGAACTTTGTTAACTCTGCAAAGTTGGGGTATTCATTTATGTACACCCTGTATTATCAGTTCCAAATATCTCTAAAATGTGCTGCGTGCGCATCGCGATCATTTGCGTAAACTCCTAAATGATACAAATTCTAACCATCGTAGGGATCCTGTCCTTCCCCTAAGTAAAGCGGGCACGGGTTTTTGTATTTCTTGAGCACTGCTTCTTCTTTTTCTGTTAAAACTCCTTTAAACAGGAAATGCCCTTCTCGGTATAAATTAAACTCTTATTTCTTTCATTGTGTTAAATTACAAATTCCATTTAAATCCAACTTAATTCAGATGTGGAGGTGCAAGGTTCTCATGGTATCAGACGAACTCCGTTGCCCATTGCTTTCACAAAGTTTTATCTGTGTTAAAATTCGTTTCCTATTTAAAACCTTGGATGCATGAAGAGAGGAGGCAAAAATTTAAAAAACCCCCAAAGCCAACTGGAGAATTTTAGCACAATCCACGCTCAGAATGCCTCTGCGAAAATCTCCATAGAAATTTCGCTTCTAATTGTTCTGAAGGTGAAAATAGCTTCCGATTCTTTTGCGGAGTTCTTAAAATGCTCGGCATTTTTCGATTATTTCTGTTGTTTTCCCGTCACTCTTTTCTTTTCATGTTTGTAATCATTATTAAACTGGAGACAGATTAACCCTTTCAAGTTCACTACATGTTTCGTTTTGAAAATGACTAAATTTATTTCAAAAATGAGTATTAGACAGGTAGCTGATCATAAATATGTAAAGGAAAAGCAATTTAGCAGTTTTAATTTTCAAGAAATGTGTGGTTTTCACATTGAAACCAATGAACGGTAACGGGTTATTTTTCCTCCGAATAAGTAATCATCGAAATGTAATTTAAATTATATATTTAATTTGTAAGTATACTCGAGTATTCAGGATATTAAACCTTCATAAAATTCAATATTACTTTCGAAGATTCAATTTTCAAAATATCAGTTTGTGCAAGAACCCTCATTAGTGTATTTCTCTTAGAGATCAAAAGAAATTTAACTCTTGCAATGCCGATATCTTTACCACAGAGAAACCAACGGACGGTAACGGGCTATTTTTGCTCCGAATAAGTAATAATCGAAATGCAATTTCAATTATGTATTTAATTTATAAGTATACGTGATTATTCATGATATTCAACCTTCATAAAATTAAATATTACTTTCGAAGATCCAATTTTAAAAAATATCAAGGACCCTCATTATTTTGTTTCGCTTAGAGATCGAAAGCAGTGCCAATATCTTTGTGCGTGCTAACGGTATTGAACCGGAATTTTTATATAAGTTGGCCTATATATCTGGCTCTTGAGTTATGAAAGAAAAATGACGCTATGCTTCGCCCATGCGCAGTAAAAAATTGTCAATGTGTGGATTCACTGCGAAACCAATGAACGCAAAAGGGTTCAAGACATTGATTGATTCAATTACAACTACTTGACAGTTTTAATCGAACAATAACTCTATCTGCTTATTTTAAAATCCGACACTAAAACTCCCCCGTCTCGCAACAGCTCCTGAACGTTCTGAAATATCTCTTTTACGAGCGCGCAAGGCGTCGCCCAACATAAAACGGCTCTATTCGCCACCGACGGTAATAGAATTAATTAATCAACCCCCACTTTATTAAGAGAAGATGGAGGGGTGGAGTGGAAAGAACGATCGGTGTTCGAAAATATTTCAACGTCTGCCAAAAGGAAACGAGCGAAAACTTGGAAAGATCTTTTCTCTTCGCCACCCCCCCTTCCATGCGCTCCCCCATGACCCTTATTAATTTACCGTTCAGAACTACGCGCATGGCAAGACAAAAGGTGAGGCGAGAAAATTATAATTAAGACCCCCTCTAATAAATATGGATGAGACAATTAAGTACCAATTATTCCTCTTGGAAGATGGGGTTGTCCTTTTCCATTCTTATTAGGGGGCCTCCGTCTTATTATTATTCTTTACTATTGTTGCCACACTTTTCATTAGCAGGAAGAGAACGGTTTTCTTTTGTGACTGACTTTCGATCTGTTTCAATTAGGAGATGTGCTGCTGGGTGATTATTTAAATTAGTAAGAAATACTAAACTTTCTGAATGGCGCTGTGTGTTTTTTCAGGGAAGTAATTGCAGGTTGTCATTCATTCCGGCGCAAGGGGGGAATAAATTGATTGTTGTTTTTGTTTGCTTTGATGGTGACTTTTCGTTGGATCAGGTTTTGCTCCGTAGGGGATGGTGCAGTGTTGCCACCCGCCGGAATGCATGTGTGGTATGGTGGAACATCGTCCTTTTTTTTGTTGTTTTGCTTTCTCTTTCTCTCCAGAAACAGTGAATGAAAGTTAATTGGATATTCAAATGATCCAAATATATACTGGAGTAAAAGGCTCGTATTTTTAGCGCGCTGTTTGATGAAATAGTAAAAGTTGAGAAGAGTTTTGTTGATAGTGAGCTTTGCAACGAAGGTTAGGTAATTTGAATGGATGAATTATCGCTTCAGAATGACGGTTTTACAAGTTTGATCTCAAATATTCCTGTATTTACAGCTAATGTATCGTTTGAAAAAATATAAGCAGTTGGTTGAAAGCAGCAGCACTCGAACAGAACCGTAGTATACGTCTAATTTAAATCAATGAATGAAAACGGATACTTTTTACTTGCTCGTATACGAAGTATACAAAGAGAAAGTATTGTAATCGTCAAAAAAATTCGAACTCGAGATTTTGACGAATCTCCGCGTTTTAGACCTCCCCGAGTCCGAAAATCACTATTTTGGAATCATGTCTGTCTGTCTTCTGTGTGTGTGTGTGTATCTGTCTGTCTGTGAACACGATAACTTGAAAACTATTAGAGCTACGGGGATGAAATTTGGTATGTGGTCTTTACACATAATTTGTAGGTTTCTATCAAATTTTGGACAAAATCCGTCAGCGGGAAGTCTGTCTGTCTGTATGTCCGAAGTCACGCGAACACTATAACTCAAAAACTTGAATAGCTAGATGGATAAAATTTGGTACACAGTTTTATCATCATGAATGTAGGTCCGTATAAAATTTTGGGCCAAATCCGTCAACGAGTTGACTGTCTGTCGGTCTGTATAATCGCATACGTGTTAAGCATTCGTTTCAAAACTGATCTCCATGCGCATGCGTATTTAGCAATCTCAGGTACCAAGCGGGAGGATTACGTCAGTTTGTCCTTGAGACGGAATTTGTGATAGATATGTATTATCTCCTGTTTTGTTTTCGCTCGCTCGTATAATAGCGGATCTTGCTGGAGTGTGATGGAAAATAAATATTGCTAAGTTTTAATACATAGGCATCTCTTTTAATATGATTCTTCACTTAAATATTTTACAATCACTATAATCTACAATGAAAAACCTTCTGATATTCGTTGCATTCTGGATTACAGTAGGTTCCATTTTTTGTATCCACGCAAGGGGAGGGGAAATGACAAATTTTTCAGCAGTATACGAGAAAGTTTAGGGGACGCCACTCCCACTGGTTTAAAAAAAAAGGAAGGATAGCAACTTTTGGAGAAATTCGAATAAGTCGATTCAAATATTCATAAAAGCATAAAGTTTTAAACGTAGTCTTTTGGAGAGATATGTTCCAGAAACATGGGGAACCAGAAATTTCCCTGTGTATTTCAATTTCAATCATCCAGCTTTGTCATGATTATTGCCAATATCGTCGTTCAGCAAGCAACACCAACCATTTAAATTTTTTGAAATTTCAAACAGGAAGATAAAACCGAGTATTTCGCAACCAATAGCGAATATTTCTGTGAATTTTTTCATATCTGGTATTAAAATGCGATATTATGTTCATATCGGATGTTGAAAAAATCAGTATTATTCGTTATTAGTTGCGAAAAATTCAGCTTTATGTTCCTGTTTGAAATTTCAAAAAAATTGAGATAGGTGGTGTTGCTTGTTAAACGACGATATACAATCTTTGTGTAAAATGAACAAGTAAAGGAGGAATTAAAATGTCTCCATTTGTATATGGCCGTGCAGGAGTTTCCAGCATTTTTCATGTGTTACCACAGCAACTACAGTGGAGTTTCCCTATAAAGAAATCGCTTGGTTCCAATTGAAAAATTCGTTATAGAGAAAATTTCGTTATACGGAGATTAGAGATTTTTGCAGTTATTTAAGTAAATGTTACAAACTTTTCAATAGGTGCGATAAGTTCAGATGTATTTAATTATGATTTTCAATTAAAAATTGAGTAATATATATATATTATAAATTTGTTAAAATTATACTAATTTTTATTGCATAAATAAAATGCTCAAAAGTTAAGACAATTCACCAATTTAGAGAATAATATGTACTAGTATGTACTTACGTTTATTTTACATTGCTTTGCATTTCGTGATGTTAAATTTTCAGAAAAATTTTCACATTTTAAGAGTGAGTGGTTCCAGAAACAGGCACATGTGAGCGAATTGGTTGCACAGAAACTATCAGCTTTCTTCAAAAATGATAAAAATCGAAAAGATAAACCTCTGAAAAAATTCGTTATAGGGAGACAACCACTTTGTTATATGGAGAATATTTTGAATGTTATTTAACATTCCGATTAAAAATTTTGTTCTAGGGAGAAATTCGTTGTAGAGAGACTTCGTTGTAGGGAGACTCTACTGTATTTGGTGTTTTTCGCATTGCATTTTAAACCACCTGAATCCTTTTTAAGACACACTCTATACTGAAACCATCTCTCGGATACTTCCAACCAGATCCGGCCTTTAGTCGATTGCCCCAATTGAGCACCACGTCAGAATGTTATCTATTATCTGCTCAGTTCAATGGCGTGACTAGGATAGGGCAGACAGGGCTCGTGCTCAGGGCGTCATTACCAGAGGGTGGAAAAATCGAGTTAAGAATTTCATACCTTTTTTCACTTTCTGGCATACGAAAAGTTTTGTAACGGAAGACAGGCGATTGGTTCATTTTAAATAATTTTAATTCTGGAATAAATACACAGTTTATATACAATAATGTACAACGAAATTAAATTCCATCTATTAAGATATAGCAGCGCAATTGAGTTGAGGATCGTTCGTGGTCATCTCCGCGGCGTCCGGTCAAAAACACAACGCTTCCATCAACTGACTCGCTCGTTGGCGCCAAAGTCTTTTCTCTTCTCTTCTACCCCTTAGTAGAAAGTAACAGTCTGAAACGGAGGAATTTCGTTTCCCTGTGGGTAAGCCAACTCGGCTGTAGTGGTCATCTATAGTGGGAAATTTAGTAGGGATGCATAATCCACGATATTTTTAATAAATACTTTTGCTATTGTAATTTTTAAATATCTGTTCTAAATAAGTGCGATTTCAATCACACTTTTAATTTTCAAACTCTTATTAAATGTATGTAAAGTGTTTTGAAAAAAATTTAATAAAATTGTCATTTGTTTTTATTACACCTTCTGCAAAATTTTGTTTTTTAGTTCTATGTACTGTCAATAGATGGCGCCTGTAGCGTAAACTACTTAAAAAAATTTCCGTTCAATTAAGTTAACCACAAATATTCCCATCAAGAGCGGAAGCCACCACAACACAGTTCACTATTCAGAAACCCCTTTGCAGTGAATCACAAATCCGATCAGTTTCCGTTCCGATCACAGTTAACTAAGCTTCCCTGTGAATATTTGTTTCAGACGATTATTGCTACTTTCTATCGTTATACAAGAGCTGTAATCATTCGAAAATGCATATCACAACAAGAATAGTGACTCACAGCGTCACAGGAAATGAAATTGCGATAAGGGGAACTGACGTCCTTTACCCCAAAGAACGTCCTTCTTTCTAAGCACCAAAATGGGCTTCCATGACGCCATCTGTTGACAGAAGATAGAACTAAAACTTAGGAAAAGTATATTAAAAAGGAATTGTTATTTTTTTTAAATTTTGAAATACTTGATACACATTTATTTATCAATGAATCACACCTTTCTGACAGTAGTATTCATCACTGGTATTTCTGATTTTTTGATATCGCGTAGTAAATAACAGTTCATCAAATATTCGTCAGCCCTGAAACTTAGCAGTCTGGACGTTACAGTGTACAAAGAGAAGTTATTGTAATCGTCGACGAATTCGACCTCGAGGTCTGGACGACCTTCCTGCATCGAAAAAACACATTTTGAGAATTGCGTCTGTCTGTCTGTCGGTGAACTCGATTACTCAGAAACTCAACAACAAGAAGGTTGAAATTTAGTATGTAGTTTTTACACCAAATTTGCAGTTCTGTATCAAATTTTGGACGAAATCCGTCCGCTGGAAGTTTGTCTGTACGTTCACCGGAGGCCATGCGGACAAGATAACTAAAAAACACTAAGAGGTCGATAGATGGATGAAATTCAGTACGCAGTTTTATTATCGGAATTGCAGATGGATATCAGATTTGAGTTCCAATCGGAAGAGAGGAAGGCAGAATTCGAGCACGATTGTTTTTCAGTATACCACTCAGCATAAAACGCACTATAATTTGTTAGTATGCAACAGAATCGAGTGGAGAACACTGCTGCTGTTGTTTTTCTGAACTCTAAATCCTCAGAAAATTGTTAACCAAACCTACTTCCTAACTGACCACGCACTTCCTAAGGCCGTCCCTGCTTCCTAACTTTCTAACCGTGACAGATCCCAGTTTCACAGAAGCCATCACGCTCGTCTCGATAGATTTCCTCCAGCTTCTTCAATCAGGCGACATTCTGTAGCTTCTTCAGATGTCACTCGATTTATTTCAATTTGCCCTCCTCGGCGCATTCCGCGGTCCCATTTCCCGCTCACCCCACCCCCACCCCCGCATTTATTTTTACGACGCCCCTTCGATATCTAATCTCGCATCAAATCGACACCTTCCTCCCCTCTCCGTTGGATCCATTCCGTACACCGCGGATGGAGTTATTTTGTAACTCGCATTCGAATAAGGCTATCTGTGCACTCTTAAATGAAGGCGCTATCGGGAAAAATTGGATTTTCTTTTCTTTCTTTTCAGCGTGGATGCGTTTCACTGGTGGAGGTTGAAATTGTCACGGAAGTTGTGTTACGTTTCGCAGCAGTGTTCGCTCCTTTAAATTGCCTCTTCTTTAGAGGGTACAGTAATAGATCGACTTTATATTAAAACGTAAATGTTTTTTGCAGAGTGGATCATTCTGAGATTTCAATGACCTCTATAAATCTACAAGGGTTGGGAATTTAATAACGGCATCCATGTAATTACAGCCGCCACAACTCAAGTACTACTAGCTTAAAACGTTTATAGTCCTTCAGTGTAGTCGCCGGCGTTGTGTACAACGTGTTTTTAGCGAATGTAAGGAGCAGAAAATCAAATACACAGCAAAAGCCCTTAAAGTTATATTGTTTCAGTAGTGCGCAAGATGCTACTGCAAACGAAAAACAAAAGCACACAAAACATTTTATAAGAGCAGAAAAATAAAGAAATTTAATTTGAAGAAACTGTTGCAAAAGAATCCAGCGAAGCAGACGTTATCAAGGGTCAAAGGAAACTTCTTGTGACCCGAAAGATCCCAAGAGAAGAGAAAAGCATAGTAAGAACGGACCACAAAACTTTTTACACATCAAAACAAAAACGTCAATAAAATTTAGTTTAAAGAAGATTTTAAGAATAAAAATCATTAGCCATCGAGCATTAAAATGCCGTCATAATAACAAAACTTTAATCAAAGAAAAAAGCTATTCAATTTACCTTCAGCAAGCAGACAACAAAATGGCAAGAATTTCTGGTATAGTTCGATAGTAAACCATGCTTGATTATTTTGTTCACTGGGGCTCGGAGTTGCTCTACTATCTTCTGTGCTTCCCGCATATAAGCTCCTGTGATTATGATTCGATTCCAAAGAAGAACGAACCACTTCGTGGTATTTGCTACCGAACAATTCCAGAGATTCTTAAAACGATAGACCGCTCCATCCGAGCAATCAATAGAAGTGACACTGCTTCAGATGTTCTTCTGTTCTATACTTTCTCGTATACAAAGAGAAAGTATTGCAATTGTCAAAAAATTCGAACTCGAGATTTTATTGAATCTCCACATTTTAGACCTCCGTGAGTCCGAAAAAAACAATTTTGGAATTATGTCTGTCTGTCTGTGAACCCGATAACTGCAAAATAGTTTGAGCTAGACGCCTGAAATTTGATATATGATTTATACGCATAATTTGTAGGTTTCTAACAAATTTCGGACAAAATCCGTTCACGGGAAGTGTGTCTGCGTTCATGTGAACACGATAACTCAAAAACTTAAATAGCTAGATTGATAAAATTTGGTACACAGTTTTATCATAGGTCCGTATCAAATTTTGAGCCAAATCTGTTAAAGAGTTGACTCTCTGTCGGTCTATATAATCGCATGCTTTTGAACACGTTAACTCCTAAATGTAAGGACTTAGATAAATAAAATTTGGTATTTGGTCTCCTATCCCTAATTGTAAATCTGTGTGCAATTTTTCTTTTCTATCGGTTAAAAAAAGGCCGTTCAAATTATATATTCCGTTTCATGACGATACTACGACGCAAAGAAAAGGACGATCACCTTGCTTATTTTTTCCCCACCTGTGTTAGGGAATGGCGCGTGTTACTGCCGTTTGGCTTATTTCTTCTCCACCTGTGTTAGGGAGTATACGAGAAAGTTTAGGGAAGGCCACTCCCGCTGTTTGAAAGATCACGATAAAGCGTTTGCCGGAATATCCAATATAGCAGTTTGAATTTCAACTATTTTCCACACCGATTCGGAATATCCATTTGCAATTGCCCAAAATTTCCCCGCATTTAAAAATCTTACTTATCCTATAACCCTAGGAATGGCTTTCTCTTTTCTGATATTTCTTTCGTGAAATCAGGGCAAGACATTTTCAAAATGTCTTTTTAAAGTCAAATGAGGAATGGTGATCGAACCGAAGATGCTTAATGGGCAAGATTAAAGGAGAGAGGAAACTCCTCCCGTAATCCGGGAGGCACGAAAGTCCCGACTGGAATCTTTTGTGAAGTTCGATCAGCTTAATGGATTTTCGTTGCTGTCAGAGCCACCTTCTTCCTCCGCCTGCTGTGACTCGCGAGATCGGTGCTCTTAAAAATCACCCAGGGATCAATGAAAATATTTGGAAGTTAACAGACCGTATTCCGGGCTGCAGTAAACTTGAGAAGTCGGTTTTCTGGGAAGCGCCGGGCGTTTATAAGTTTTCCTATCTATGTAAATATATCCCAGGTGTAACTTTAATATCTGGAAGCGAAACTATCGGCTCTTTTAATTGGCTGATGTGGTCTGGTAAGTTTAATAGTGTCTGGGTTTTCAGAGTCAGTGTGCGCAGAGGAGTTGTGGGTGAATGAATATTGTGGGATTCGCTTAAAAAAGAGAGAGGAAGCCGAAAGAGACAGTCATGGGTACCGTCGCATCTCTCTGAGGACTTTTGTTGATTTACTTTTGTTCCATATGCGTGTAAGCCATAATTTGGATTTATTTATTTGCCCACGTCGGTGCAGCCTACCCAGAGGGTGTAAGGCACTCACCTGGACGGCGGGGAGAACAAAATAACAACAACACAGAAAGAAAAACAATACATCAACATGGGTCGATCGAGGCGGAAATTGGGGCCGTTTTGAGGCCCCTTCACAAAATTCCACTTCATGAAAATGGCCCCTTCACGAAATTCAAATTCACAAAAACGGCCCCCTTTTTTTTAATCTGACTTCTTTTTTAAAAGTTTTTGAATGAGGCATTGCACAAAATATATATAAGAGTATTTTTTTCAGTATTATATCAAATTACTGCATATATTTGGTTCAATGAAACATTTTTGATATTAAATGTAAAATATAGAAATGTGACTGTTGAAATTGAAGGTTTTACATGATAAAAAATTTTTCAGAAAAATATTTTTATTTTTCACAATTTTTTTTCACAAAAATATTTTTATTTTTCACAAAAGTAATTTTTTTCCCTCAAAAATATTTTTATTTTACGCTAAAATAATTTTTTTTCACAAAAATATTTTTATTTTTCACAAAAAGGGGTCCCTAAAAAATCCTTGATCGACCCCTGATCAAATTACAAAACATCACAACAAAACTGAATAACAAACACTGCATGGAAAAACGCAACAACAAAAGCAAAAGTTCTGAACAACTAAACAGAAGACGAAAGAAATGACAAAGTTCATGAAACATCAAATAGTAAAACGGGAAACAAAAGACAAATAAAAATATATACAAAAACTTAAGATATTAATCATTTTCTGACATCGTTTCATCAGTCAGAAAGCTCTCTGCAAATGCAACTGGAAATCCTAAAGTTTAACTGATTTCTTTTCGTTTCAAAAGTCCAAATTTATTATCAACTAAAATTTTAAACCATGCGGATTTGTTCGCGTCAGCAGGGCTATTTGAATGAAATTTTTTAGTGAAAGTACAGTGAAAAACATAGTGGTTTTTGATGGTTTGCTATGTTACCTTGTTTTTGAATTGAAGCTTGAAGAGGAAACAGTAACCGGTACCAGTTTTCTCTTCCATTATTTTTCGTCCACAATTCGTCCGTTTGAATATCACAACATAGGTTTATAATTTGAAAAATATAATATATGAAACGTGTGTGGATTTATTTGATTTGTTAAGCAAATGAAAATGAATTACAGATAAGACTAGTGAAACCAGGTTTTTCATGTTAGTTCAGTGGCAAATCCAGGATTTGGGTCTTCTTCTTCTTCTTGATTACGGGACACCTTGCCCCTGGTCCCGGAGACGAGTCCATTGTCAGGATAGTGAGGATTTGGGTCTAGGGGAAGCTGGGGTCTTAAAAATTTTGTATTGTCGTGACGAATGTCAAGCCTGATGGCTTATGTAAACCAAAACACTTTAACTTTACAGACTTTACTCATCTGACAATAAGAATCACAAAGGACATACTTTCGATAATTTAATAAAATCAGAATGAAATAACTAATCAAAAAATGTTTTCGACAGCGTCAATGTGCAAATGCAAGTGGAGTGACTGCAAAAGTGGGAGAAAAAGTTCCTTAGAGCCAGGAAGAAATGGTATCACGGTTGTTTTTCTATATACAGTAGAATCTCCCTACAACGAAGTCTCCCTACAGCGAATTTCTCCCTATAACGAAATTTTTAATCGGAATGTTAAAAAACATTCAAAATATTCTCCATATAACGAAGTGGTTGTCTCCCTATAACGAAATTTTTCAGACGTTTATATTTTCGATTTTTGTCATTTTTGAAGAAAATTGCTAATTTCTGTGCAAACAAATCGCTCACACGTGCAACCACTCGCATTGCTCATTCTAGCGATAACGTCTCCCTACAAAAACGCTAGCTTTTAAAGGAGACAAATGTTTCGGAGGAAAGAAAAGCAAACAAAGATACCCAATTTTGTTATGTGCAACATGACTTAATAAAGTACTTTTACTCATAATTAAATACTTTTGAACTTATCGCACCTAATAAAAGGTTTGTAACATTTACTTAAATAACTGCAAAAATCTCTAATCTCCGTATAACGAAATTTTCTCTATAGCGAATTTTTTAACTGGAACTAAGCGATTTCGTTATATGGAGACTCCACTGTAATTTTTTAAGGGAGATTAAGAACAAACAGTTGTAGTGATTTTAAATAAAATCAAGAATTCTGGTTTATCTCTGGAGGGGGCGGAGGGGGGGGGGCTTCAGACCCAAAGTACCCCCTGGATTCGCCATTGTATTAGTTCAACTGCAAAACTAATTGCATATTAAAAGGTTTCGTACACATGCATCCAAAGCGAGAGGGCGTTGATTTTAAATTTAACGAGGTATATAATGCCTTTTAAATCTTACGTACTGTGTTTATTATTCTTCGGAATAAAAAGTTTGATTTAAAAGGTCTTACTTTTTAAATAGCATCTCTGCATAAACCTGTTTCCTTCTTTTTAATTGAAATAACTTGTTTGTGTTTTCCATTTGTGGTAAATTACCACTTGGATGACCAAAACGTCAACTACAATACTTAATGATCTTGATTTATAAATTATGAATAGAGTATCTGGTTAATATGAAGTAATTGTTCAGATTCGTTTGAAAACATTCCTTTTGTTTCAAGAAAAGGTGCAACATATATATTTAAAAAAGTATACAAATAAGGTTAAAATTTTAATAACAGACACAATGCTCTCTTATTATTGACATTGATGAACATGAATTGCCTGTACGACCTTTCCGTCAATTTGGTAGTAAACCAACTCAGTAACCTATTTTGCTGCAGTATAATCATATATTAGTTGTACGAGTTGAACCTTTTAAAAAATAGTGTATTAAAATTAGATCGTTGTTAGCGCGTGCCAAAAATATTTCATTCTTTTAAACCATCTTTCTTTATTTCTTATCTTGATTTCATCCTTTGTGGTTATTGTTTAAATAAAAAGTAAGCCAAAAATATTTCATTCTTTTTAATTTTCCATTCTGGTTAAAGTTTTAAAAAATATCTGAGACTATTTTTTGTTAATATTTTTAGGCTGAAGTAAATGGATTAAAAGTTAAGTTTTTTTTATTAATAAGTGTTCTTTTTTATATATGGTGAAGACATGGCATTCTTTTAATGCATTTTATTTTTCCTTTTAAATAATTATTCATTCTTTAAAGAATTAAATATTTCCCTTGTATTCTTTTTTTATAAAATAAATTATATTTTATTTATTTTATTAAATTTCTAAATAACGAAGAATCGTCGAGCTCTCTCATGATTAAATGCGTAGTATAAATTTAAAAACCCATTTTTACTCGGCATTAAATGATAACGCATTGTGAACTCGCATATTTATTTAACGTTTAAAGTTGCATTTTACAGATGATTAACTTTTGTAACCAATCTTAATTGTTTTATTTTTGTAAGTATTCTTAAATGTTTTATATTTTTAGCATTTTTGACCACATTCTTTTCAGCAAACGATTTCTTCTCTTTCAAGAATTAGTTATACACTTTATAAAGAATTAAATATTCTTTAAGTTACGATATAATTTGACAAAAATTACCTACAACCAGTATTTTTGATGAAGTAGATTATTTTTCTTTATCTTATTAAATTTCAAAAAAATTAAGAATTGTTAAACTATCTCATGATTAAATAAGCACTATAATTTTTTTTCTTTATCTTATTAAATTTCTAAAAAATTAAGAATTGTTAAACTATCTGATGATTAAATAAGCAGTATAATTTTTTTTTCTTTATCTTATTAAATTTCAAAAAATTAAGAATTGTTAAACTATCTCATGGTTAAATAAGCAGTACAATTTTTTTTCTTTATCTTATTAAATTTCAAAAAAAATAATAATAATAAGAAGAAGAATTGTTAAACTTTGTCATGATTAAATAAGCAGTATAATTTTTTTTAAAAAAACTCCTTTTACTCTTCATTTAACAAATAAGCATAATATGCAATTGAATTTTGTAAATGAGTGCGAACTCGCATATTTGTTTTACGTTTAGAGGATGCGTTTCAAAGATGATTCATTTTCGTCTTCCCTTTGCTAATGAATTGACATTCCTACAGGTTGCTCCTGAATGCCGGCATCGACATCAACCGGTCCACACTGAGGGGCACCGCCCTCCACGAAGCGGCCATGCACGGGAAGCTGGACGTGGTGCGGATGCTCATCGAAGTAAGGAATGATTTACGATCGCATTGTTAGAGACCGCGGCAAAAAGAAGCACAACCAAATCAGTTCCTGTTGATTCTGATGTGCGCGAGCAGTAAAACAAATATGTTATCAGCTGTTTCTCGCTTCCAGACGTGTTTCGCGATGACATTGATGCACACCGATGCATTATTCATCCATAATGATGAAACGCTCCAGCATCATTATGCAAACCTGGGCTTTGTCTCGTTCGGTTTCTTCAGGCGTCAGGTTTCGTTCCTGTATGATTGCTTATCGTCAGAATGGTATAGTAGTTGAACGAATGTTTCAAAGTGATCGACATGACACGCCATGATTAAATCTGACATCGGTATTTTAATGTAATGATGAAAATCAGTGCATTAAGTGATTGAGAATTCTTAGGTTTTGATGGACGAATCCTTTCTTTACAGAATCGTTTTGGCGTATTGTATCTAATTAATGCTATATATTCAAGAATATTTTACTAAATATGATTGATAGGACCGGGGACTGTATAAAACGTTAGATTTTGTAACTTTTTCAGGAATATATTTAGTGACTCAAAAAACAGAAAATATAATTATTTCCTTTATTTAAAGTATTTTTCCAATTGAAACTATATGTCTATCTCTAACGGTTTAGAAATTAGCTATTGGACCACGATAAGTATGGGCACCTTGATTATTATTATTGTTTTTTAAAGCCTGAGTACACTTCATCAACAGATATTTTAATTATACAAAACAGAAAATACAGAAGAAGTAAACAATAGTAATAACAACATACCGTATGCCCCGCAACACAGTAGCATCCAGTGATTGCATCACCAATATTGTCTGTAATCANCCAACCAATTGCATCACCAATATTGTCTGTAATCAACCAACCAATTGAGATACAATCAAACAACAAAATTCATGCTTGAATAAAAATTATAACACAGTAAGATTAAACAAATAAAAAGGGAAAAAATGAAAGAGAACTCGAATGGCGAACTTTTTCAGTGCCACTCTGGATGCTACTGCATTGCGCGCATAAGGTATATTGTTACTACTGTTGTTTACTTCTTCTGGTTCTTCCGTATTTTCTATTTTGTATAATTAAAATCTTTCTTTTGTATTTTATTGGAAGTTGCTGTATTTTTGCGCCATTCTGTTTAATGCAGTTTAATTTTTAATATCTCTCGTTAAATTATTTCACTTGAACTTTATCAACAGATATTTAACCCTTAACTGGTTATTCTGTTCTTTTGAAGAACCTTTTTTGGAGCGAAATAATGAGATAGATTCGTTGCTGATTTGAAATTGTATTCACTTCTGGATGTGGCGATTGCGAGATATTAAGTGTTATACGTTTCAATGATATATTTCAGACATCAGTGTTTATATATTTTATGCATCGAGTGTTTGATATTTAACGATTAAAACATAATTTTATAGAGGCTTAATTTATTGGGAAAATATTGGATATGAAAAGTTTTCACTTCTGCATAATTTCCCTTTCGAATAATTAAAAAAATATATATATCAAAATTGATTTAGTCAGTTTTGCTATATTGCTCTCTTTGTTATTTTATTATTTGGAGGTAGAACCATCACGTTCATAGAATGGATTTTATCAACGGCAACGTGCTTTAGTTTACCGAGTTCCGCTTTGTGAGAAGAGTTCAATTACACCTCCACATCATAATTATGAAAGATTAATTTAAATTTAGAAGTTGACATAACCGAGGAAAGTTTATGAAATAATTAAGGGAAGAAAAGGAGACAAAATTTCTCTTTGACTGCTTATTAAGAAACAATAGTGAATTAGAGGAGAGATTTTTTATGGAGGAAAGAGAAAAATAAAGAAATTACGTTGCACTGTATCGTCAACAAAGAACTGCTGCTGGCTTAGTAAATAAGAAGAAAGGGCTGAAGAAGAAATTTCTGCACTGAAATTTTGGAGACTATTTGACTTGGTGGGTTATACAGAAAAATGCGCATAGCAAAATGTAGCTAACAGAGGCCAAAAGAGATTTTAGAGAAAAAATTTGATCACCCAGATTGGTAGATGTTTGTAGCTGGATATTTCACCTCGCTTATTGAAGGTTAAAAACACGATTCTACTGCCCTCTGTTGACGGCTATGGAAAGTCATTTTTATAATTCTCTTCTGTTAGATTGTCGTGCGGTAGGAATTCCAGTAAAAAACTCAACAAATTTTTCAAATTATGTTTTTTGGTTGTGTATAATCACTACAGATTTTAAACTAGCTGAATATTCAATTTATGATAACTCAAAAAAATTATCGCGATTAATTATTTTCCGTGTAGTTTCAATTTGAAATAAATGCAATAGATGGCAGCATGATACGTTTTTCAGCTGCAGTTCTCTTTTACCACTCCTCAGTGTGTGATCGGAAGAACCTTTTCCCTCCTGTTTAGTTCTTTTTTCAAACATGTATTTGTAAGTGCTGAATTTTTTTTCTGGTGTTTTTCCTATTTATAAAAAGGAAGTGAGACTATAAGTTGAGGATAAGAAATTCTTTATAAAAGGGAGGATACAATTCGGATTTAATTTTATAAAATTTGTAATTGTTATTAATGGTCAAATATTTAACCAATTATATTATATGAAAAGTTCTCGAACCGTTTAGCTCATTGTTATAAACAGTGAACCAGCACGATATTGCTGTGGTGCGTTTATATGAAAGCTAGCGGCTTAAACAATAACTTCACACTTGTTAAGCTAACTGTATAAAGCTTTTTTTAAATATATATTTTAGAGTAAAAAAATGCAGTAATTTCTTAAAATTGGTAAGTAACAAGAGGTATTTGAATGCACTCGTTAACATGTTTTGCTTCATATAACTTACATTTAAGAATTTGTTTTGTTTTATTCCTATTCATTTTTTTTATTAGAATTTAAAACCCCAATGGACTAAAAAAATTATTTTTGTATATGATATGGAAAAATAAATTAATAAAGAGTTTTTCCTTTTATTTGCATTCATTGTTCCAGTTTACATATCGTTTTTTCAAACTAAAATCAAATTAGCGTCTGCTTCGTTAGACATCTGGTCTGTGATGAAAATTTTCTTTACCACCTAGTTAAACGGATCTGAATAATTAATTAAACAGGAGGAAGAGTTAGTCTGCTAATGCGTGAAGTGGAATATTTCATACTTTATAAATTACGTTATTTATTAGCCGCCATTAATTAATAAAGTGTTTTGTCGAGTTTCTGCATACGAACATACAAATTTAACATAAGTGTTATTAACGAATTAAGTTTACTAGAGGAATTATTGTAATTAAGTTAATCACATTTTCTACGAACAAATTCTTTTATGCTGTTGTAAAACAAATTAGTTTATAGATTGCTAAAGAGGTATTTAAAAATTACCATTCAGAAATTATCAAACTAACTAACGATGATCACTACTGTCATGCTTGTAGAACAATTATATTTCTTTCTGTGATAGACAAATATTAACGAGAATTTTATTTTTTTGTAAAATTACAACTAATACACTTGCCTTCTCAGATGTTAATTTATCTGTACTATTATCTTCATCATTGATTGAAATAGATTTTTTTCTGCGCGCGGATTAATTTAGGTTTAAGAAAGGAGCAAAAAAATTAATTTAATCTAAACCAGGGGTTCCCAACCTTTTTTCCCCGTGTACTCCTAGATTAGTCTTTTTACTTTCGCGTACCCTCTACTGTCATATCCTCCCACCAACAATCCATCTGTACAAAGAAGTTTTTATCAATGATGTTAAGGTCCTAGGTGAGTTGCAGGATTTATTTTTGATTTTACGTCTTATCCCATTTTTACAATAGTATTAGTTCAAGGTCAAAACCGATGAAATCAGTATTGTAATAAATTTCCATTAACTTATAAGGATAGCTAACAGTTATACTTCATTTTGTTTTCTTATTTTGTGAACAGGTTTAGGACTTGCACAACTTTCGCTTTTACTTTTTACACGAATTTGGGGAAGCAAAATTTTGTAGCATTTTCAATCCCTTATGTTTTCTTGTGTCCACCATTACCGACTTTGAGTTCGCGTACCCCCAACCGGTCCTTCGCGTACACCTAGAGTTACGCGTACGACAGGTTGGGAACCTCTGCTCTAAACTAATAATAATAAACTTAATCTATACTTATAAAAGGCAGTGTTTGTGTGTGTGTCTGCGATGTCCAGACGAATCTATCGTACTTACAGCCATGAAATTTGGCACACAGGTAGTCGTAATGGTGACTGAATGCACCTCGAAGCCGAAATGTTAAAATTTAATCTAGAAAATTTTTTATTTAAAGTTTTATGTTTTGGGTGATTTTTCGCACTCATTTCTCAATAGCGTGGTTTCGGATAACTGTACGACAAAAATAGATACACCATCGGAAAGAGCACGCGATTAACGTTCTAATGAAGTTAGTTTTGAATTTCTAGCCTAAGTTACTGAATTTTGAGAAATTTTTAAAAAATAGCCAGTTTCGCCATCGCAATGTTACTTTTGTTTTTAAATTTGTTGCATCCGACTTTCTAATAACACTATTATTTTCATTTTTTTTCAGCTTATAACTGGAACGGTTCTGTCGGATTTAAAACAAGAACGGTTAAAATATCTTTTCCCGTTTTTTTTTTTTTAATTAATTTTTTTCTGGGCGGTTGAGACTTATTTTTCTCGATCGAGTTCCTCGCGCGGCACTTCTTCGGAACGTTGCTGCCAATTTTGATTGGCGGACGTGCAGGATACGTCATGACCTTCACCTGAATGAATTACTTCGATTATTATTTTCGGATTCGATTTTATATTTTGCTTGCTGTATAATAATCATTTTCACGTTCCAATTCTGTAATATTGTTTTGAATTAACGTACTCTGTACTGTAGCGCGAAAAAAAAAAAATAGGCAGGAAAATCAAATAATGTGTATCTTTTGTTTTGATTTTGTTTTCAAAACTTTTTTATGTCATTGTGGGCGGTTTTTTTAAAATTTTATTAAAGTCCTGATTCCACGGGCAACGCCATGTGCGTACTGCAAGTAACTTAACTAATAAAAAAAGCTAATAATAAAAATATTCTTAATCTAATAATAAAAATTATTTCACTTTACTTTTTGGCATGAATTTCTTTCTATTTTATAAATCAGAATAATTTCTTTTCCTATAAGGGAAATTATCGTGCTCCGGCAGTTAGTCGATCTTGAGTACGTCTGTAAATGCTCTTAGATTTCATTGTTATATGCTTTGCACCTGTTAGCTTTATAGGTAGCGTGATGCATTTTCAGCGTCAGAACGAGTTCTTAGCGCAGTTTATTGAAACGCTAAACATACCGTTGTAGCTGAAAGAGAAACGTTCTACAGAATGACGCATCCGTCATAAATTTCACGACAGTTTCTAGTAAATCATAAAAAAATAAGATTTGTTTGCTAGCGTAGACAGTCCTCTTCTTTATTATTATTTCCTCAAAATATATATTTTTATGGCTCGCATTTGAAGGTTGACGGTGTCCCATTTTTCTCCCATCCATTTCTGTACGGGTATCTTCAGGGAGAACGCAGTTTATGAAACTTAAAATGGAATATTTATGCGAGTTGAAATAAAAATATCTTATTTATGATGACTTTCATTTACATATGGTATGGATTTTCTTGTTTTTCATTCTGTTCATTTAGTGTTTAAAATAGGGAGTCTTAAATAGTGGGTTACAAAAATAGTTTTTAACAAACGAATTTGAATTTTTTAAAATTGATCACTTTTAATAAAAGAAATAAGATAAAAATGAAATCATATTTATTAATTAGGTTCTCTTCATTGCTTATTCTTATATACAGTGGAGTCTCCCTATAACGAAATCGCTTGGTTCCAATTGAAAAATTCGTTATAGAGAAAATTTCGTTATACGGAGATTAGAGATTTTTGCAGTTATTTAAGTAAATGTTCCAAACTTTTCAATAGGTGCGATAAGTTCAAATGTATCTAATTATGATTTTCAATTAAAAATGAGGTAATATATATTATCAATTTGTTAAAATTATATTAATTTTTATTGTATAAATAAGATGCTCAAAAGTTGAAACAATTCACCAATTTTGAGAATAATATGTACTAACGTTTATTTTACTTGAAAAATTCCGTTATTTTACATTGCTTTACATTTCGTAATGTTAAATTTTCAGAAAAATTTTCTCATTTTAAGAGTGAGTGGTTCCAGAAACAGGCACGTGTCAGCGAATTGGTTGCACAGAAACTATCAACTGTAACAAACTAACAACTTTTGTCAAAGGTCTGAAAAAATTCGTTATAGGGAGACAACCACTTCGTTATATGGAGAATATTTTGAATGTTATTTAACATTCCGATTAAAAATTTCGTTATAGGGAGACTCTACTGTATATACAGAACAGGCGCATGTTTTATTGTGAAAAAAAATCTTGCAGCTAAGGTTTAATGTGCATTAAAATTTCATCTTTCTGTAACTTGATTTGCAATTCATTTAATATATTACTGCTACAAAAAGAAATTCTCTGCCTCTCTGTTGTTGATGGGTTGTGACACTTCCCTTTCAGAGCGGCGTCGACGTGAACAAACCCAACTCCTACGACCAGACCGCGCTGGATATCGTCCGATCCTTCACCACCTGTCACGCGGAGAAGGAGATGAAGCACTTGCTGAAAGGTAAGCCATTCCTTCTGCTTCGCTTTCTTTCTTGCTTCGTAAGATTGATTCGTGTCGTTGCGAGATTCGTAATTGGATATCTTTCTCATCTGCAATCCGAGAGAAAATCGAGTTATTACTTTATTCAGGTTGGAGAGTGTTTGAGGATGAGTTAATGCATTGTGGATGGTGAAGTCCGTTTCAGTGCAAATTACTCAGGCATGAAAGACTTACGCTTTTAAGCGGAAATCCGCTTTTTTGAATGTCTTTCAGGCTGTTTCTGAGATCGATGCAAAACCGTCGAGAAATCGTGACTGAAAAATGTGGGGGGGTGGAGTGGAAGCAATGTCTGAATCCGAAACGAACGCCATTTTTTCTCCGTCACAAAGTAAACAGAGATGCATTCTTTGGGGTTTACGCGCCGTATCTATCACCTTAAGTGATTGGCACACAGCGTAATGGAGGAAGGCGGAACTTCTCCCGTGTAGCCGAATGACGACCTTTTACGAGTAGGTCACGCCTTGCTGTTGAAATCGCACGTCAGTGAGCTGCTATCGCCGATGTTGAATCACGGGTTGAATGCTAACGGTTGCTATGCAAAGAACTTCTACTACTACTATCATTTGTCTTGTGTTTGGCGGATCGCACGTGTGATGCTGTATGTTTAGTGTTACGTTCGTCAATTGTAAAGATCAGCGTTTGTGAATGTGACCGAGCACCAAAATGGAGATTAACTTAAACGATGAACATAAAGTTCGTTCCCTAGATGCGAACGAAAAAAATAAATTTAAATTCGAGTGGTTGAATAAATCTATAAAAATTAAACTGCCGGCGAAAGGTAACGATACGAACGTGGAAGAGATAGCAGTAAAAGTAGGAGATTCCATCAAGAAGATCGATATAAGTGGAACTGTAAATTGCCAGCTTTGCTCTGATACCATTTATTACCAAGCATTCTAAGCTTGAGAGATTATTTCATATTTAAGTTCTTAATTTAATGCTTTTTAAAGAAAGTATTTTAATTATTAAACAATCTTTAAGTTGCTGAACTCAAACATTATTCAAAATAAGTTAGTGTACATGCATGAAGATTGTATGTTGGAATTTTTAACAACAGATCATAAACCTAAAATTATTAACATACGTGAGATGAAGAAATCATTTCCTATATTTTAAATATAGAATACAACAGCTGTTCTAGAATAGATTCAGATGTTGAAGCAGCACCAAAAAAATTTTAGTATCTAAAGGAATTTATTAAATGCACAATATTTCAAAATTCTCAAAACATAAAATTGTATAATATGTTGAGTTCATTTCCTTATTTTCAGAGTTCAACAAATAGAGAATAATTTTAACTGTAGTGTTAATGTACTTGTTGCTAATTTATTGAAATATTAATTTCTGTGAAAATTAAATATAATTAAATTGTATATCTTTGTGAGGCAAAATCATTTGTATTTTAAATTGTAATCTAATGACTTGTTACAAGCATAATAGGCCATGTTTACTAAAGTAATTTTAGAGATATGCAAAATGATCTGTATTATACAAAAATCTATCAACCACATAACCTCTGGTTCCAAGTTATGCATTACAAAGATCTTTTACTGCATATGATAATATATATTCTTAGGCACTTTTGTCATTTTTTTCCTCCCTTAAATAAACTGCTTCATTTTTAAAAAGTATGCAATTTTGTTATGGTACTATCTGTTGTTGTTCAACTTTGAGAAAATAGAAGAAACTCTGAACCTCTTGTATGGTATTTAAAAATCAAAATTCTGTTCAAATAGAGAAAAAATAGTAATTTAAATTTTATATATACTACTTTTAATTGCTTTTTCTATATGTATTTTAAGTAGTAACATCTTGTGCCTTTGCGTCTGTATATATATCGATTTTGTGGTAAATTTTGTATTCGCGTAGAGTTCAGCTTTTTTGAACAGCTTGCACTTTCATGCCTGATTACTAGAGAATTACAGTCTTGATTAATGCATCGTGAATGAAGTCTGTTTCAGTGCAAATTACTAGAGAACCGAGTCTGTTACAGTCTTGATGACGGTGTCTGGATATAGTAAAATGGCTGTGCTCTGCAGGATGTGGTAATTCAAAGCGCGCCATAGCCGTAAATTCAGGAGTATCTCAGTATAGGAAATATGACTCAAAGTTGACGAGCGTCATCGATTTAGTTCTGAAAGACCGTGCGCATACTAAATGCTATTAATGTCACTTTTACTACACTCGTTTATTTCCATTTTCTAGCACTGTTACGTCATGAAACTCATCATCTCCGTCAACTTTGAAAATGAATTTCAGTCTGCACACTTTACTGTTCGTCAGGTGCTAGCACAAGCATTAGGCATGCGTAATGTGACCATACGTCCCGTTTACAGGCAGTAGTCTATCCCGCGGTCCCCAAGCACAGCTTCGGGAAGCCGAAATGTCCCGTATCCAGAAAGAGAGCACCCCGCGGTAACAATTTCAAAAGGCGCGGAAAATAACGAACACCCGACGGTTTATAATTATATTTCCTAATGTTTATTTCTAACTTAAAAGAAGTATTCGAATTTGCCTTTAAGAATGAATACAGCACCTTAATTTATGGAAAGAAAGTTAGATATCTTCTTTTTACCCTCGACTGGTTTGCCACTGTACCGTGCAAATCGCCGCATGTTCTTTCCGTACGTCATAGAGTCCTTTCTACTGTATTTGGTATATCAAGAGTATTTTACCGAATTTCCCGGAATCCGAGGAGAGATCAGCCCCATTCAGTTCGGATTCCCGGGATTCTACTGTATAAAATATGCTGTAGTATTCTATTTAGTGAAAAATTGATAAAACTCTCAGCCAACTGAGCTCTACACTTTCTCCAAAATAGATTTAAAAATTGCTTTTTTCAAACAATGATATCTCATGCCTTTGGAAGTCTGTTCTGTGGTGTTGAAATTTGGAGACCAAGATTGGGCCATGATTGTCTGTAAACTGTATTTTTTTTTTTTTACTTCTTATAAATAGATCATTTGGATAATTCGTAAACATGAGATGAAAACTGTTTTTCTGTTAGAGTCGCTCTTAAAATGTTTTTTACAGAAATAATAAGAAAATTTTGATTATTTTATACAGTTTCTTAAAAAAATATATATATTGTTTATTTTATATAATCATTTGTGGTATTAAATAAACCTATTTTCTTATTATTTATTTTATTTCGGAGATAATCAGTTTAAAATGCACGATACTTGATCGCTAAACTGGTTTTTTATAGATAGAATGTTATTCGATTTTTATTTTCATCTCTTTAATAAGCTTCAATAATTTTTTTATCTTTCGTAAATAAATTGAAAATATATTTTAAGTGATCTTGAAGAGGGAAAAAACTATTTGAATTTCAAATTCTGTTGTTAAAGTTCTTTCATTACTATCCCACTTAGAAAAGAGAAATAAAACAAGTTATTCTCATTATTATTCTAAGAGCGAACAACGACCAAAAGTAGTTCGAGTACCTTTGGCGGCTCAAGTCTTGTTGTGTGGGAGCAATCCAGCCATGACCTTCTGTCGAAACGAACAAAAAATAAAGCTGCAAAAAAACTAATGGCATCAAAATTCTTGTCAAACGACAAAAATTAAAGAAAAATGAGGCTATACAAATTGGTCTCATAATGGACAGTAAAGGGGAAAAAAATCAAGTTAAGTTTTAGTTGCAAAAAATTCGGATTTATTTCACAGCTGCCTTGTCCTCTCTTGGGATTTGAAAACTACTTCCAGTAATAATTTAGTACCTCTCACACCGATAGACTTCATTATGGAAGATTTGCGATTTTTTAAAAATGCAAATAAAAGTAATGATATTATAACATGGAAAACTTCTCATTATTTCAGATTTTCGAAGTAGTCTTTTATTTATTGAAAACAAGAGGTTTTTAAATGTTTGGAAACTGCCATTTTTATTGTCTTATGTGTTGTAGTCGCCATTAACTCTATTTTTAATTCTAGTTTTAAAAGTTTGCTGTAGATTGGTTTTTTAGCGAAGCCAACTGATTAAAAAGTCAACTGAACGAAGTCAGCTGATAAAAATAAAACGCATGGATTGAAGAACGCGTGAAAACCGTCGCTCGGTTATCATAGTTTAATATTAAAAACGGGACAAACAAATGTAGAAATCAAAAGACTTATCAGATATTTAATGAAAAGTCTCTCGTCATCTTCAGTTTTACCGCGAAAACTATATTGGTAGGGTTACCATACGTTCCGTATATACGGAACTGTCACTCTATTTCTATACTCAGCCCGTATTACTGTTTGTCCCGTTTTCTCCCTTAACTCAGTCAGTAGAGACAACTGGAGCAATTGTGTATTGCCATTATAATTTAAGCCAGTGGGAGTAACTCCTAACACATGTGGAGACAAAATAAGCTAAAAGGCAGTAAAGCGAACAAGCGTCCCTAACGCTGTGGGAGAAAAAAAGCTTGGTAATCGGAAGCTTGGAGGCGAAAGGTAGAAGCGGAAAGGATTGACGGAAATGAATTACGCAATAACGGCCTCGCGTCATTGTGTGATGAGAAAAGACAGACGATTTGAACACCTTTTTTTGGACCGATTGAAACGAAAATTCGGCACGGATCTACAATTAATGTAAGCAGGCCTCATGCAAATTTTTATTTATCAAAGCCGTAGGGTTTACGAGTTATAATGTTTAGAAGTATGCGATTATACAGACCAACAGACTGTCCGCCCTTTGGCGGATTTGTTCCAAAATTTGGTACGGACCTACATTCCAGATGATAAAACTGTGTACCAAATTTTATCCCTCTAGCTATTCAAGTTTTTGAGTTATCGTGTTCACATGAACGTGGACAGATGTACTTCCCGTAGACGGATTTTGTCCAAAATTTCATAGATACCTACAAATTGTGTGTCAAGAACACATCCAAATTTCATCCCTGTAGCTCTAATAGTTATTGTGTTCACAGATACACAGACAGATATAAAACCAAAATTGTGTTGTTCGGACTCGGGGAGGTCTAAAACGTGGAGATTCATCAAAATCTCGAGTTCGAATTTTTTGACGATTACAATACTTTCTTTTTGTATACTTCGCATACGAGAAAGTAAAATGACTTGCGCCCAATTTTATAATTATGTGAAAAAGGAAATATATACAATTAAGAAAGTAAAATCAACTTTAAAATATGATTGGGCTAAAAAGGATTAGCCTTGCATCTTTTTTATTACTCTACGTGTTCATTTTATTAGATTGCTTAAACTTCATTAATTTTTTGTATTTTATTATTGCTCTATGGATGCGCAGCTGGTTAGGTACATTACACAAAAGTCGTGATTAAGTTAATATTATTTTAAGCTGGTGACAGTCTCGGTTGATTGCCAAAACATAACTATAATCATGACAACTTGTCATTACAGCTGTAACTATGCAGTGTAGGTTACGCATTAAATAATTTGGAATATGGTCCTATGATGTTTAGTAATGGATATGCGTGAACAGAAATGTGTTTTCAACACCAGTAATCGGTAATCTGTGAATTAAAAGCTCTTGATTTAAAATGAAAAGTGTTAAGTTTCATGAGGCTGTAAAAACACATTACGTCATTCATCAGTGATGTCGTCCTTAATAATTTAAAATCTAATGGACCATATGCATGTGACGTCACATCCTCCGACACGTGACCTGCCGGCGGCAGCCATTGGTCAGTCTTAAACAGCCGACTCAGAACTGCTTTTATTTCCGAGTTGCTTATAGGCCGATCGTTTTGTTTATTCCTCCACAGCTGTTTTTCTATACTCTCGAACCCAAACGGTGCATAAGGTCCATTGAAATTTTAGCTATCACTGTCTAAAAAAGAACCGATTAAAATTCTTTTCAATAAATTAAAGGAGATCTAAACGTCTAATCTGATGCATCGTAGCACAATAATGTTTTAGGTTTGATTCACCTGTCTTTGTATTTTCTTCAGAAATTTACTCTTCAATTATAGCAGCGGTAAACGTGCACACACACACACAAAATGTATTCAATATCGTTGCAACGGGCGTGAGTATAAATCCGGTAATGAATGCAATGAAAAGTTTTGTTGTAAAATATTTTTAAAAATTGAGAAAAAATTTGTAAGGAAATATCAATGGAAAGCTAATTATTTGAATTTTAATTTACTGTAAGAAGGCTTTCTTATGCGATAGTATGCCTGGAAGTTGATGAGGAAAAACGTTAAAATTTCGATTAATTTTTATTTTAAAATCTAATTAAAATTTTGAAAATTCCTTTCTTAGTGAGCACCTACTACCCAAGAGGTAACTACCCGTCCAATTGGTAGTTCTGGGTCCAACGGTCTGCCTTGTAGAACGTTTTGAATGATTTTTCCATCGTGCATCACCCATGTCGAAATTTATAGATAGTATCCAGCCTATCAACATTATCATATTAACCTTCCAGCGGGCGCGCGTATTTACGTGGTGCTTATATCGTGCATCGTATTATGTATTTATGTCACGTTGTTTTACAAAAATAAATGCATTTTTTTTTATTTATACAATCTGTATTCATTAGCTCCTACTTAACACAGATTATATTGTTACAAACATGGAAAGTCGCTTCCCAGCAATGTCAGTCGTATGGTTGGGAAGAGAGTTTTACAGGGGTAAGTATGAGATGACCGACAGCAGCCCCGTCTGGACCCCTGACCTTGGCCACCATCTGGGCGGCGAAATATGGGGTCTCAAAGGTGCTGGAATCTTCTCGATATCTGTATTAGGAGAGAAGATACGCCACGAATGTGCTGGATCATTCCATGTGATATCACGGCCTGCCGGGTAAACTATGTGAGGAGAGCGCTTGGACGACGGAGTGTGTGTTTTTCGACTGGGATCGCCTTGGAGCGCGAACGTCTTTGGAGTTCTATCCGCTGTGCGAGCTAGTAAGCTGGTGAGCCGAGCGCTATTGAAAGTGCTGTTATTGTCGTTATTAGTTATTCGCTGGTTGTTTGTGTTGCCAAATATGAAAGTGCTGAACTGTTATTACCTGTGAATTGTTTTCTGTTTGCATTGCTGATCTGTGCAAGAACTATTGTTTCCCGTACCTGTGCTACGTATTTTCCTGCATATTTGTAAATAAACCTTCATTCTCCATTATCCGGCGTGTTGGACTGTTTACACCATGCACCCACTTTCGTAACAATATAAATAAAAATTGCACTTAAATTTTGAAAGCAATGATATCATTACGTAATACGATGCACAATATAAATACCTCCTGCATGCACGCGCCTGCTAGAAGGTTAATGTTTTAACTACAGTAGAACCCTTGGAATCCGAAATTTCGGATAATCCAAACATTTTTTTAAAAATTCTCTGAAAATTTTTTACTGAAAAATGAAGGAAAGTAACGATTACGAATCGGAAACAAAGCTAATGTTTATTCCGTTCTTAAAAGAAATATTCGAATTGGTCTTTAAGAATGAACGCAGCACCTTAATTAGTTGAAACAATCTCGGATATCTTCTTTTCATCCTCAATTTGCTCGCCATTGTGCCTTGCGAAGGCCGCGGTTGCCTAGTGGCACTGTAGATCTGTCGTGTATGGGGCCTGTTGCACGTTAAATCATACGTAGGGAGACAAACGTCCTTCCGTTGGTGTGGTGCGGAAGTTTGGTGAGGGGGTTGCAGCTCGGGTGTCGTCCTCGTCATCTGACCGCGGTTCAAAATGACGAGGTCCGTCCCAAAATTGCCCTAGTGTTTCTTCAAAACGGGACGTTAATATAACTAAACTTAACTGTACCGTGCGAATCGACGCGTGCTCTTTCCTTACACCTTCACAGAGCCCCCAGAGTCAATTACTGCATTTGGTATATATCGAGAGTATTTTACCGAATCTCCCGTATAATCCTAATAAAGGTCAGCCTCGGTTAGTTCGGATTCCGGGTTCTACTGTATTTATTCGAGAAAACTCGACCGCCCTCGAGATGAATTATTATTCTCTCATATTTCGTTAAAATCAAATTAAATCTATTAAAACTAGTAAAGGCTGAGTTTAAAGAAAATCAAAACGAGTAAGCTGTGAAATAGGCGGTTTTAGTGTTGTTATAAAAGCGTATCTCTTTCCCTAATCTCTTGTCTGGCTTCGAGATGCATTGACTTACTTATCTATTGACTTTATTTCAATGATCTCGATTTGAAATCGATGCTCTCAAATGCATTCGATTTTATTTTCTATTTCGGGGGGAAGAAATTACCAAATATGCCGCCACCTCTGCTCATGTCCTGTTTATTTGTGTATGTGTCACAGGTTTATTGAGATTATGAATGATTCTTGTCCCAAAACAATCCAGGAGGACAATGGCGATGTCTTCTCGAGTGAAGAGAGAGCCTGCATTTTAACTGAATTTATTTATGTTTTGTCGTAATTTAGAGCGTTCGTCTCCGCGAAAAAGATCAAAACAGAAACAAATCTACTCATTTCTGGCGAACTCGAGGACGAGGTTGGGTGTCCAGCGGTGAGGTTAATTCCCTGAATCTCAGTTTTGTTTTCATAAGCATTCTTTGAAACATTCTTTCAGGTCTGTTTTGTGAAGTTTTGTTTGTGTGTTTTTTTAATTCAAAGCTTCAGTGGCGACTAATGCCCGGCCTGTGGGTGAAATTCAGTTTTGTTTTGAAAGCAACCCCGACTTTTTCAAAACCTGCTTTGAAATGTATCGTTGATTACGGAAATCACGCGAGTCAATAATATCAAAATGCTGGGAGCTTGAAAAAAACCAACTGATTATTATTATTATTATATTTTTATTATTCTTTCTTTATTTTTCAGCTGTTAGGTTTTATATACCTAAAATGTGACTTTGACTCTTGCCTTTTTTTCTCTTTCAAATATGAAAACAGCATGAACGCAATTTTGGAAGAAAAAAAAAGACCCATGTAGTTTCTGATATCAACGATTCAAATGCACATTTCTTTAGTGAATGTTCAATCGAGACAAGAACACACTGTTAGCAAAATGGAATGAGTTTGTGTATTGAATTGAATCTTTTTAGAAATACTGAAAACCCCTGTAGTGAGTGTCCCCTTTTCACAGATACCACTTGGTCAAATTACACGATCCCCTCCCCTTTGTAACAGTTTTAGCGACCCGGAGAAGAGTATATTCTTGGCCCGGTGCACACCAACCGATTTGTGTCGTTGAGCAGTAAAATATAACAATAGTAAACCACGTGGCCCCTTTGTTGCTCCACAGGGGGCACGTGGGTTACTATTGTTATATTTTACTGCTCAACGACACAAATCGGCTGGTGTGCACCGGGCCTTAGTTTGCTTGCCCGTCAGTTTTACGACTGTAAAATTCACTAACAAAAACAAAAAAAGCATGTTATTTTGCCACCTCCAAGGACCGTACCCTTTCTGCACTGAGGCCTCATCTCTTCCATCTTGCCGGGGGTGATGTGAGTGGTTATTGTGTCCTGACAACCCAAAAGAGCTTGTGTGAGGAACATAAAACTAATTGCTATTTTGTTTGTTTGCTTTCGAAAAGACGCAGGAATTTATCTAGAGAAAAGTTCTTCACTTTCTCTCTCTTTCATACACACATATTCGTGCTCACCTGGTGCACACCAAATGCGCCGTCTCAATTTAATTTCGAAATGAATTGCGCTTCTTGTAGAAGTGAATAGAAGTAATGCTTAGAATTTAACGAATTGTTTTTTTTTCCACTGTTTGAAATCAAGTAAGATACGAGGTACAGTCAGTGAACCGTTCTCTAACACGGCGCAAAGACTGCTATAGCCTTCCTGTGACTGCTGCTGTACTGATTATCCCCACATACGGAAACCCTCCGCGCTTTAGCGCATGTGCCAGGCGGAGTTGATTTCACCAAAATAGGGGTGAAGTGAAAAATGGAGAGGGGGTTGTTTACATTTTACTTAGGAGTATATAAAAAACATTTTATTTTCATTTATCGATTTGCTGTAAAGTCTAACTAAAAAAATTCTGAATAAAAAAGCACCTGATTGGACATTGGTTATGACCTAACAGAGAACTCCGGAAAATCGCTCATCTTTCTCATTGTCAGTCACCTCTTTCCGCAGTTAAATAGTCCAAAAGGGCTAGTCTCGGATTTTGGAAACAAGCAGTAATTTTCCTGAGATTGTAGAGGTATTTCTTAGCACGGTTTCGATGCATCACAGAAAGAACAAACCGTGTTTTGGAGGGTCAAGTGCGGTGCCGGCTCGTCAAATTGGAAGCGAACAATTCTGCGAAAGA
>BGPR01000867.1:118274-138510 GCA_013235015.1 Araneus ventricosus
AGTTTTATCTAACCATTTGTGATATTAAATAACCCTATTTTTTCTTATTATTTATTTTATTTTCAGTGATAATCAGTTTAAAATGCACGATACTTTATCAATAAACTGGTTTAGATAGAATGTTGTCTGATTTTATTTTCATCTCTTTAATAAGCTTCAATAATTTTTTTTATCTTTCGTAACAAATTGAAAATATATTTTAAGTGAGATCTTAAGAGGGGAAAAAACTATTTGAATTTCAAATTTGTTGTTAAAGTTCTTCATTACTATCCCACTGAAAAAGAGAAATAAAAACAAGTTATTCTCATTATTATTCTAAGAGCGAACAACGACCAAAAGTAGTTCGAGGCAATTATGGCTCGTCTTGCTGTGTGGAGCAATCCAGCCATGACCAAAACGAACAAAAATAAAGCTGCAAAAAAAACTATCATATCAAAATTTTGTCAAACGACAAAAAATTAAAAGAAAAATGAGGCTAAGTGTCTTGGTCTCTATAATGGACAGTAAAGGGGAAAAAATTGGTTAAGTTTATTGCAAAAAAATTGATTTAGGATTTCACAACTTCTTAACTTTGGATTTGAAAACTATTTCCAATAATTTAGTACCTTCCTCACCTTGATAGACTTCATTATGGAAGATTTGCGATTTTAAAATGCAAATAAAAATAATAGTATTATAACATGGAAACTACTCATTATTTCTTGTAGATTTTCGAAGTACTTATTTATTGAAAAACAAGAGGTTTAAATGTTTGGAAACTGCCATTTTTTGATTGGCTTATGCTGTAGTCGCTATTAACTCTTTATTTTCATTCTAGTTTTAAAAGTTTGTAGACTGGTTTTAGCGAAATGTTTAAAAACTCAACTGAACGAAGTCAGCTGATAAAAAATAAACGCGGATTGAAGAACGCGAGAAAAACCGTCGCGCGGAAGAATATGGTTTAATATTAAAACGGGACAAACAAATGTAGAAACTAAAAAAGATCTTATCAAATATTTAATGAGAAGTCTCTCGTCATCTTCAGTTTTACCCTCGAAAGCCATATTTGGTAGGGTTATCATATGTTCCATATACGGAATCGTCACCTATTTCTATAGTCAAGTCCTTGTGGCTACTGTTTGTCCCCTTTTTTTCTCCTTGTCAGTAGAGACAACTGGAGCAATGGTAAATTGTCATTATAATTTAAGCCATAGGGAGTAACTCCAACACATGTGGAGACAAAAATAAGCTAAAAGTAAGCGTCCCTAACGCAGTGGGAGAAAAAAGCTTGGTAATCGGAAATTTGGAGGCGAAAAGCAGGAAGTGGAAAGGATTAGCAAATTAATTACGCTACACCACTCATGTCTGTGTGATGAGAAAAGATGTAAGGATTGAGCACCTTTTTTTTGGACCGATTGAAACGAAAATTAGGCAATGATCTACTAATGTTAGCAGGCCCTCTGTTCAATTTTTATTTATCAAAGCCGTAGGGTTTACGAGTTATAATGTTTAGGAAGTATGCGATTTTACAGACCGATAGAGTACCCTTTGACGGATTTTGGCCTAAAATTTGATATGGACCTGCATTCTGATGATAAAACTATGTACCAAATTTTAGATATACCAAAATTCTGATTTATTCTAAAATCACTACAACTGTTTGATCTTAATTTTCATTTTAAAAGAATAGTAATAAAATCGCATTGCTTTCTTGACCTGACACAGGCCCGAAAATTTCTCCTACTTTTCTAGTCATTCCACTTACATGTAGCGTTGGCGCGGTCGAAAGCATTTTTTGGTATTATTTCATTGCATTTTATTAAATTATCGAAAGTATTGTAGTGTTTTTTATTATTCTTATTAATAGAGAGGAAAGCCTGTAAAGTTAAATGTTTTGGCTTACATAATATGAGGTTTGGATACTACTACGATACAAAATTATTATGACTATGTCATGGCAGAACCGAATCCTGGATTCGCCAGTGTGGGGTCTCAGTGCTGGACCTTTCTCGATATTCCTGGGAGAGAAGATACGCCAATGAATGTGCTAGATCATTCCATGTGACGTCACGGCTTGCCGGGAAAAACTATATAAGGAGAGCGGCCACGGTGTGCTTTCTTGACTGGGTCGCCTTTGAGCGCGAACGTCTTTGAGTTTCATCCGCTGAGCTGGTGAGTTGATGCCATTGAAAGTGCAGTTATTGTCGTTGCTTGGTTATTTGCTGACTGTTCGCTGTGCTTTACGGTTAGATACCAGTGCTGAACTGTTATTACCTGTGAATAGTTGTCTGTTTGCATTATTGATCTAGAACTACTGCTCTCGTACCTGTGCTAGCGTTTTCCATGTATTTGTAAATAAACCTTCATTCTCCATTATCCGCTATGTAAGTGGACTGTTTACATCACACCCACGGAAAGATCTTCGTAACACTATAAATAAAAAAATAGCCTAAATTTTGTTAAATGATATCAGAATACATAATACGATGTCAAATATAAATACTTCACTCCTGCATGCACGCGCCTGCTAGAAGCTGCTACGTTTTAACTATAGTAGAACCCCTGAACTGAAATTCTGGATAATCCAAATATTTTTTTATAATTTTCTGAAAATTCTTTACTGAAAATGAATGAAAATAATCTGATTACGAATCGGAAACAAAGGTAGCGTTCATTCCTTCTTAAAAAGAAATATTTTAATTATCTTTAAGAATGAACATACAACCTTAATTATTGAAACAATCTCGGCTATCTTCTTTTTTATTTCAACTTCACTGGCTATGAAGGTCAGTTGTTGCCTAGTAAATTATATTGCCACCCATAAGTGTTACACGTTAAATCAAGCACAGTACGGAGTCAAGGCCCTCCTGTTGCAGTAGCTTGGAGTGGATGATGCTAGTTTCGGCAATGTCCCTGCCATCTGGACCCCGGAATTCAAAAAATGACGAGGTCCGGTCCAAAAATAGTCCGCTTGCTCAAAACGGGTCGTTACTATTAACTAAACTTAACTGTACTCCTCAAAGTGGGACCGCATGCCTTTCCACACCCTTCACAGAGCACGAGAGCCACTCATTGTATCAGGTAATGGGAGAGTTTTAACTGAATTTCCTGTATAATCCTAATGAAGGTCAAAATGCTAGTTCGGATTCCTGCCCTAATTGCATTTATTCGAGGTACCTGACCGTCTTTCGTGGATAGCCATATATATTATTCTCAATATACTTTGTTAAATCAAATAACTATAAAAAACTAGTAAAGGCTTGTTTAAACGCACCAAAAAACGAAGCTGCGTGAAGTAGGTTTATGTTGTTGTGTTTGTCTCTTTTCCTAATCTCTTGTCTGGCCAAAAGTTGACTTACTTATCTAATTGACTTTATTTCAAAGATCTGATTTGAAATCGATGCTCCTAAAATGCATTCTGACTTTTTATTTTCTATTTCCTTGGGGAAGAAATACTAAATGCGCCGCAACCTCTCTGCTCATCTGTTTGTTTGTGTTTGAACAAGCAGGTTTATTCAGATTATGAATGATTCTGGTTCCAAAACAATCCAGGAGGACACCATGAGGTCTTCTGAGTGAAGAGAGCCTGCATTTCGTCCTGAATCTTATTTATGTTTTGTCCTAATTCTCTAGAGCGTCAATCATGAAAAGATAGGAAACAGAAACAAATCTATACCACTTCTTAACCTGGAGGATTTTGTGCAATGTGAGGTTGGTGTCCAGCGGTGTGAGGCTGATTCCCTGAATCTCAGTTTTGTTTTCGCGTTAATTCTTTTGAACATTCTTTTTAGGTCTGTTTTGTGAAGTTTGCTGTGTTTTTGAATTTCAAAGCTTCAGGGCGACTCACACGTCTGGCCTGTGGGTGAAATTCAGTTTGTTTTTGAAAGCAACCGACTTTCAAACCCTGCTTTGAATGTATCATCGTTGATTATGGAAATCTAATAATATTATCAAATGCTGGAGCTTTAAAAAACCCAACTGGATTATTATTATTATTATTATATTTTTTATTATTCTTTCTTTATTTTTTTCACCTGTTAGGTTTTATATACCTAAAATATGGACTTGACTCTGCCTTTTTTTCATCATGTGTAAATACTCTTTCAAATATGTCAAGGGAATCGCAATTTAAAGAAAAAAAAGACCCATGTGGTTTCTGATATCAACGATTCAAATGTATATCTAAAATGTTCATTGTTCAAATCAATACAAAAACACACTGTTACGGAAATGAGTTTTGTATTGAATTGAGACCTTTTTTCTAGAGGAAATACTGAAAAACCCTTTTAATGAGTGTCCCTTTTCACAGATACCACTTGGTCAAATTACACGATCCTCCCCTTGTAACAGTTTTAGCGAGCCGGAGAAGACTTAGGCCCGGTGCACACCAACTGATTTAGTTTCAAGCACCCGGAGCAAACAAGGCGGGCCAATGTATTTACTATTGTTATATTTACTGCTCAACGACACAATCGGTTGTGCACCGGGCCTTTAGTTTGTTTGCCCGTCAGTTTCATTGACTGTAAATTCACTAACAAAAAAATAAAAAAGCATGTTATTTAGCCACCTAAGGACCGCATCCTTTCTGCACAGAGGGTCATCTCATCCGTCCGGGGTGATGTGAGTGGTCATTGTGTCCTGGCAACCAAAAGAGCTTGTGTGAGGAACATAAACTATTTGTTATTTGTTTTATTGAAAAGACGTAGGAATTTCTCTGAGAAAGTTTTTCACTTTCCTTTTCATACATGAACCTGAGGTCACTGGTTTATGTTATGGGCCCACTTACATCGGGCAGCCATAAACCCGGCTGGTCCGCTACCGGAGTCGATTCGTGCTCACCTTGGTGCACAATCTAAATGCGCCCTTTGTCAATTTAATTTCTGAATGAATTGCGCGCTTCTTGGTGAAGTTAAGGGGAAGTAATGCTTTACTTAATCGAATTGCTTTTTTCCCGACTGTTTGAAATCACAAGATACGAGGTAAGGTGGAAACTGGGTCCTAACACGGTGGCCCAAAGACTGCTATAGCCTCCTCCCAGATTGCTGCTGTAATTGATTATTCCTTTATTAATGGAAACCTCCCGCGCTTTTAGCGTGCATAAAGAAGTGAGTTGATTTCACCAAAATAGGTGAAGTGAAAATGGAGAAGAGCGTTACTTGCTTAGAGTATATAAGAAACATTTACTATCGATTGCTGCCTAACTAAAAAATGAATAAAAAAGCACTGATTGACATTGGTTATGACTTAACAAAGAAATCAAAATTTGCTCATCTTCTGATTGTCAAGGTCACCATCCAAAGTGTTAGTTCTTGACGGGAAACGGAGTGTTCTTTCCTGAGATTGTAGAAGTATTTCTAGCTCGGTTTCGATGATCACAGAAAAGAGCAAAACCGTGTTTTGGAGGGTCATGCGGTGCCGCTCGTCAAATCGGAAGAACAATCCTGCGAAAGATATGCGGGGCGGGGACTATTTCCATTTAACCAAAATTCTTTACCAATGTCGATGCTGAATTTCTGCTTTCGTATCAATATTGTATGGATAATGAGATATCGCATTATGTTGAAGAAGATACAGATACAAGAATTTATTGTGGACTTGAAAACAAAACACTAGGGCAGGCAACAAAAATATCGACGAAAGTGACGAGAAAGGGGCGAGAGAAGACAAACCCTTTACATCAAATAAATAAATAAATCATCTATGTCGCTTTTAACAAGATTCGATCAGTACCTGCCTGGAGAGAACAGGAGATGAGGAGAAAAAATAAAGGGAGAGAGAGAGAGACGTCAGCAAAGGGCCACCCAACACATGTAAGCACCCAAGGGGGGTCGGGCACGTTTATTTTGCTGACATGTGAGGGGAGTAAGAGTGATGTTTACGTAGACATTGAAATCACTTTATCGGAAAATCTCGAATTTGGTACAAAATAATTTAATTAAAAAATAAATTTGGAAAAAAAGCTAAATTGGCAAAAAGAAACAACTGATTTTGTATTAAACTTGAAATTGTAACTAACTTAGCATTATTTTTTCGCATTTTAAGCCAAGTGAGTTAGAGTTTTTAGTTTGAATTGAGTCTAAAATTTTAGGTAGATTCTCGGTAGGAAAATTCACCTATTGCAATGGTTCTTCGACGACTTTGGTAAAATTTTTCGGTGATCTTCACCACTGGGCGACCTCAGAACCGTAAAACCACCCCTTCGTTAAAAGTTTATATATATATATATATATATATATATATATATATATTATAGTATATATATATATATATATATATATATATATGTATAACGTTTTGCCTAAGGCTATCTTTAATAATGATAACTAGAGTGTTTTGATTAGATTTTACACCCGCGAGGGTGTCTGCGAAAATATCGGCCGAGTTTGTAGATGGGCTAACTCAGCTGTGCGGTGTGGAGAGGACTGAATATTTCATTTTCCTACAATTTCACGATTGAAGATAGAATGAAAATCAAAATAGGCGAACATGGTTTCTTCATAATAAACAACTTTAGTCAAACTTTTTTTTATAGCTGGGTAAAATTTTAAAAGCTATGAGCTAAAATGCTAACTCTCCCCCATTTTATCACTTCCCATAGCTCTGTTATGACTAAAGATAGAAAACACCAATTAGGCGAATTATCACCTTTATCATAACGAACAACTTTATATTAAAGTTTTTGTTAGTAAAATTGATTGAAGTTATGAGCTTGGTGCTGATACTGCTAATCCCCAATTTATCAATTTCCTGTCACCTGTTACGATTGAAGATAGAAAGAAACTTTCTTTCACCAGGGCACTATCAAGCATATCAATAACAACGAACAACTTTATATTAAAAGTTTTGGCAGCTACAATTGTTTAGAGCTTAAAAGCTGTTTTTCAACCCCCCCCCCCCAATTCTATCTTTCCCCGCTAAGTTATTACGATTGAAGATAGAAAGAAAATTTCAATTAGGGAATCGACACCTTTATCATAGCAAAATACTTGATATTGAAAGTTTTTGACAGCAAGAATTACTTAGAAGGCGAGCTGAAAGTGATTTTACCCCTACTTAGAATACGCTTTGTCCCATGCATGCGACACCTGTTGAAAAGCTTTCATCAGTTCACTTTATATAGGTAAACTAAAAGATATCACCTTAATTCTATTATGAGGTAAACAAGCTGATATATCCGGGTTTAAGTTCTGATTGAAAATGCTTTCTGCTGTCTTTAAATTTTTTAATGAAAAAAATCATCGTATAAAAAAATTATAATACACAAATTCCTTTCTCTGATCTGGAAAACGTAATTAAAATGAGACATCAATTGAAAAAAAACGATTTTGAAAACAGCCAGTTTTCCATAAATCATTATTTGTTATATATAACAAATCTTGTTAATAATTACTAAAGTAAGAGTAAAAGTGTCTAATGAATATTTTGAAACAATTAAATTAACGAGTTAATTATTCATTAATTTAAAGAATGAAAATCAATCAATCATTAGTTTGTCCTGGATATAAATTGTTAACGTCTGCTTTTTAAAATTTCCTTTTAGTATTCGTCAAGAATTCTGTGAATGTATACATTTATATATATTCGTATTATTCTTGTTCTTCAACAAGAATAAAAGATTATTGTTACGAATTCTGTATAAAATTACTTGAAAATATTAAAATGAGAGAAACAAATTGTATGGAAATGAAATTTTCGTTACTGAAGTGCTAATTTTTTGAAATTTAATAAGGTGTAAAAAATAGTTTCTGTGAGATAATGTTTTCAAAAGATATCGCGGAAAACACTTTTATTTAATTTTTTTAATTAACTGAAATTTGGGTAACGTTTGGCCTGAAATGTTGAAGATGAATCCTCTCTTGTCTCAAATAAAAGTGTGCAAAGTCTAGTTGAAATCAAATCCACTGGTTTAGACGCGATGTGGAGTATACATACATAGATACAATAACTTTATTTAAATCAAGATAATTGATAATTACAAGATTAAGATTGCTGGTATATACTATGAGCCATAAAAAAAGGGTTTTATGAAGATATCGTCACAATTAATTAAATATTTAATTTTATTTAAGTAAATAGTTAAATTTAATTAATCAACAGTTAATTTTAATAGTTAATCGATAATTAGTTAATTTGACTGGTTACTTTAATTTGATAATTGTCCAAACATGGCTGCACAAGATTTGTTTAATAAATTTAATATAAATAGCCAAAAAGATACAGATATATAAGAGTTCCTTTATCATTTTATATTGAAAATATCTCATTAACTTTAAAATTGTTTTGGATTTTCTGTCGAAGTATTTGCTTTTAACTGTCGATGAAGATTTAAATTTGTTGTTCAAAATGGCTGCATTGATATCCCATAAAACACACGCATTAAATTTGCAACCGCAATGTTTAATAAATTTTTTTATTCTGTTATAAAGTTAAGAATTTATGACTATTTTGTAAATCAGGGGTTTCTAATGAGCCCATTCTAGTAATGTTTAAATATTTCATGTCATGTGATTTTAAAATAAAGTAATGTTCACAATTATATGGTAACCTAGATTAAATAACCAATTTTTAACCATATTCTTTATTCATTCATACTGTGGTGTCAATTTTTGTTACTGTTTCAGATCTGCTGTCTTAATGTTATCTAGGGAATATTTGCTCTGCTGGGATGTTTATTTCTTTATGATTCTAATATGATTATGTGATGGGATATAAAAATTGACCAATATACTGAATTAACAAATCTAGCATAAATCTTTTGGAATGAAAATGGAATGATAAAACTCCTGATGTAGTAAAAATTAAATGTCATGAAAACAGAATCTTAAAGGTAAATATTGCAATGCGTAGAAACAACAACAAAGTCATTGGCTATGTCTGTATTAATCAATATGTATGATTTCATTGTTTTTGTAACATTAGCGTAAAGGAATCTACCTTGCCTTCAAGCTTGCCGCCGAAAAGGGATTTTTTTTATTGACATTGCTATACGTTTTGTAAAAAAAAAAGAATGGGGTTGCATGCTTACGTAATATAAGAGGGGGGTTTATGATTTGCTTATTTTGCTGACAAGGGGAGGGGGTCAAAAAATACCAAAAACATGCTTACGTAATATTTGAACGGCCCCAAAGCAGCGCCATCTTGCGGGACTGAACTGCGCTATCCCATATAAGATTTTTATATTCCGAGTCATTGTTGGTCGACTGTCTGTTAATTTACTCCGAAACTTTTTTTATTTTTCTCTGAAAGCATTTATCTTGTCTGAATGATTGGTTAATGACAAAAAATTAAGAAAATTGAACTGACACATAACACTAGGGAAATGTTTTCTTTCTCGATTATTATAGTGAAATGGATTAAAAAAGTAAAGCCAGAGAAAGTTTATGTTGAGAGGTGAAAAGTGGGGAGAAAGAATGAGATTGAGTCACACCCCTGATTTTCCCATGATTAGTGAGATGGGTTTGTTCCGTTCCTGCTACCCAAATAGGGATAAGGGAAAACATCGTTTCGCTCATTTATAAGCAATAAGCTTGATGATCCAGATCTGAACAATGGAGTTATTGCTGAAGAGATGACCGCCGTTTCCTGACTTGGGATCACTTAACATCTGCATCTTCATAATCAAATCGCGATTATAGAATATGATTGACAAATTGCATATCATGTAAATTTTAAAAGGAAAAGCTGGCATACATGAAAATGTACAAAATTTGTAATAATTGCTAAAGTGATCCATCTCTGCAGCCCAATGGACGAGTTATCACGGGTCGAACGTATCACGTTCTAAATTGTGTTAATCCCTTATCACCACTTTATACTCTAATGTTAGAAAACATACAAAGAAGACATTTTTTCTCTCCTCCAAATTGCTTCCCATCGCGATGAACCGACTTCGTGTCGCCCAAATTAAGAAACTTAACTGGCGAACCGCAGTCACGCCCTGAACAAAACTTCGAAACCCACTTCGGCCTGTTTTCTGCACCCGAAATCGTCGATACGATCGATCGCGTCTATCTAACCATATTTTGGTCATCCATTTTCCGAATACTTCGAGATAGGTATGAGAAGCTCGGCGTTACGTCCAGACGCCAGTGCGGGCGCCAGCTCCGATATGCGGCGCCCACGGTGCGGGCTCAGCTTCATCTCAACCTGTGCGATGGACACCGTAGATCAACCGCGTTTTGATACGCGAATTTTCACCAGGTGCCTATGTTACAAAAGGCGGTAATAGATGATTTTGCTTCCTCTACGTTTCTTTAACTGAACACCTCTTACTATAAATTATTATTTGGTGATGGGGACCTATTTGTTGGAAGTTTAAATCTAACAGTTATTTCTTTAGCCAGTGCTTAAAAAGCAGCTGGAGAATAGAAATGGACCTCTATTTAACGAAGTAGCTAAATCCCGGAAAAAAAGTTCGTTATATGGAAAAATTTGTTTAAGAGATCGTTCTTTAAAATACTTTCAATCATGACAAAACAGATTTTAAATTCATAAACACTATTATTAAAAAAAAGTAACTAATCACACCTTTTATTTTTGTAAATTAATATCTATTTGTTTTATATATTACCCATCAAGAAATCTGCAAGGAAACAAGAATAAACAAAAACATTGTCCGTGAGAATATCACACTGCCGTATTTTCAATTTTAGAAAAGTAATTTTGTATAAAATTAATAGAATTTAATGACATTATCGCATTTTTATAACAATTTTGTAGTATCAGCATATGTCCTTAACGAATTAATAATAAAATTGGTTAATTTTTTTTGTCTGAGTTTTTTTTTTAAATAAAAAATAATACGTCTCTCAAGTATCTTTGCATATAATACGTCCGCATCTTTGCAATGCAGCAAAACCCCATTCAGCCGCATTTTCTTCAAACTGTGCAATGGATTGCTCTAAATGATTTAGCATTTCATCATCCGAAGGTTTGCTGATTTCCTGCATCATGCTCATTTCCATCTTCTACTCATTTGCCTTCTATTGCTGTGTATTGTTTTATTTTTCACACTGTCCAAAATATCTAATTCAGACTGGTAAAACCAGTTCAAGATCATTGATCGCCATAAAATGTGTTAAAGGAAAGAATTAAGTTTGAAATGTTCGGAAATATTTTGAGAAATAGAGAGAAAAAATATTGGATCATGTGAAAAGTTCGTTTAAATAGAGAATGTTATTTGGAGGTTATTTGAATAAAGAAATTGCAAAATGTTCTTGGTTCCAAAGGAAAAATTCAAATGAGGTTCGTTAAATAGAGGTCCGGACTGTACATCTTATCGTCCAAAAGTAGTCCTGCAAACAGATCTTTTTCCCTGCACCTCTATTATTCCTTCTTTGCTTTCCGTACCCTCTGCTGTCATATCCAATGCCCCAATTAGAGCATTCGTAGAAGTTTTTATCAGTAATGTTTAGGTTGGCAAGAAAAGGTTCATTGTCGATTAATAAACTAGTTGCAGAAGATATTTTGATTTTGCATTTATTCCATTTTGGACTAATGGTATTAGTTCTAGCTAAATAGCGAATGGAGACCAGTATATGTAATTATTCATTTACTTTAGATAGCTAAAAGTTACATTCGTAATAAATAATAATAGAATACTTAATGTGTCGGGAATTAGTTAAAGAAGAAAAGTATAGATAAGAAAACAGGCATATTTGACATAACGTGCATATACATCTTTAGCGACTAGCTAACAGCCTTACGTGATTGTGCATCACGAGTTTATAAATCGATTAATATTTAAAACATAAATCACTTGAGGCGTTGGCGTTAAGTATCAAAAGATTATTGATCATCGATTTGGTTTCAAAATATGCTGTTTCTTCCTATCGTTTTCCTTCTTTTTTCAATTTTATTTAGATATTCTATTATCTATCTGTTATATATTAGAAATACTGCTTTAGGCCTGATATATAATACTAAGAGTTTTAGTATCGTTTGATTAATTAATTTAATCAGTTTTAATTGATATAAGCTTCCAAAATTTAGTCAATTTATAACTGTCTGTAATAAAACAACACTTTTCTAGTGGTATAGGTTATTTAAAAAAAACAGTATTCTTTTGGAACAAATTCTCTATTTTTTATCTCTTATGTCTTCTCTTTGTCCTTTTCTATATATTTCAATCCCAAAGGTCTCTTCCTGACCTTAGGGTGTGTACCAGAAGGTTGAACCCTGGTCCAAGTGAGTGTGAATTTTCCATGCAGAAATTCCGCAAAAGAGATGCTACTTTAAGTCTTGTATGTAACTGACAAATTACTTTATACATTTAAATTTAATTGTTGTTAACTTCGTGCTCAGTCCTTCCGTTTTTTAATCAGGAATTCGCTACTTCTTCCAAAAGGAAGAATTTTAACAAAAAGAGAAAAGGTATTATTTCTCATCTATGGACATTCATTGGTGCCGCTGTTTTCTCCTCTCACTTGATTGGTGCAATTTTTGAAAATTATTTGAATAGATTCTTGAATCAAAAAGAATGACTGAAAGTGAAAATCCAAAATGGACTGATCTTTCATCTCTTTCTGCAGGCTGCCTTAAATTTTCAACTGCCGCGCCTTTTCGGCTTTTTTTTAAAAAGATCCCGATCCCATGTGAGGTCTAAGCTGCGGAACCGGAGGGTTCAGTGTTGAAAGACAGACAAAAAAGATCCATCGTGGATGGAGGCCTGATGGCATGTTAAATCATCACGATACAAGCGTCCTCCCGTGGTGTGGCTTGGAAGTTTTGAAATGAAGTAAATATCGGCTGAGTGTATCGAAACTGAGGTGACCAAGGTTGAAATAACGAGATCCGTCCAGTAGCCCCTTCAGGTTTTGCTTCAAACAGAGACGTTATATACTAACAAAACTAAAATCAAAGCAAGTAACCCTGCGGTTCATGTTTCCAATTTATAAGAAGGGGGACTCATGGATTGCCCTTTCACTTTGACTCCATAGACCCGCCCTTTCGTAAGAAGTGTAGTAATATATGAATTTATAAATTTATTCAATTATGTGTCGTCATTGAAATCGTAAATTATACAGAATTTGGTATGCATCAGATTACCAAGATTACACAACTGAATTATGCCATTAAGGTACAATTTTTTTTTAAATATCTTATATTTTCTCTGGAGATGTATTCCATATTCTATCTTTTGGACATTTGGAGTCTGGAAAGACCTTGCGAACATGCACAAAATAACGGTTTTCTAAGTATTGCTTCTAATCCACTAAGAACAACTCTCTCTCAAAATGAATCAGTTTTCACGACTTCCAGGCTGCCCCCCCCCTCTCATTTCATCCACTTGCGATGGCTGCGAAAAATGGTTGGCTGAGAAGTTCTCTCTTTCTTTATTGTGCACGCAAGACCTTCTTCAGTAAAACTGTTCTGCATATAACGCACATTTTAGAGATCAAAGGCATAACTTTAATCACCGGCAGTAAAAAAACTTCTGACTTCCTTCACCATAGATATTTGAGTCAATTTAACTCCTCTTCACCATTTTGAAAAAAGATTCTTACTCAATGCATCGAGCGTTGTAATAATGTCTGCCATCCTGTCTCAAGCCAAACTGAGGGATGGGGGGGATGATACATTTCTTGTCTAGTAAAATGCTTGTACCTGCATGCCTTTTTTCATCATATCTGGGCATCTGGAAAAGAATATTTTATTAAGACAGAAGGTAGGAGAGTGAGAAGAAAAGGAAAAAAGAAAGAAGTTTTCCCCTCGATTCCATTCAGCTCTTTTGGAGACTCAATCCTTATAGTATAATATCATACCTTTTTTATACCCCGATATTTGAAGGCCCTTTCTGGGATATTTATTAGACTATCACCTGATGATAGGACGGAGATCCATAGAGGCAGTTAGTTGTGTATCAGAGATTTAAAAGCTCCGGTGAAAGTCGTTTAAATTTTCTTTTCTTTTTTCTTTCCATACGCATTTCTTCTTAAACTGGTGTGTAGAGCTTTAGATCGGCAGATTTTCAAGACACGGTACGTTTTATAGATGGGTCAATTAATAGAAAATGTCGCGCAAAAGCAATTTTGTTGTAGGAATACTTTAACATTATAATAGCAGTTGTTATGATTATGGTTACGGCGAAAGCTGTAGATGAAAAACTGAACCCAAAATCGAGAAAAACCGGACGAAATATATGCTTAATATTATATATAATATTATATAAACGATATAAAAGATGAGACCGTATCTTTCAACCTGATGCGAAAAAAATTCAGAAATATTCGTTTTCAGTAGTGAAAAATTGAGTATTTCTTTTCTCTTTGAAATTTCAAAAAATTGAGATAGGTGATGTTGCATGTTAAGCGACGATTTATGAAAGTACAATACAAAGTAGTTTCTGTGTTACAATTATTCTATGCTGCAATTATTCTATGTTGAATTTTATATTAATTATTCTATGTTTAATTTTATATTAATTATTCTATGTTTAATTTAATATTAATTTTTCTATGTTTAATTTTATATTAATTTTTCTATGTTTAATTTTATATTAATTATTCTATGTTTAATTTTATATTAATTATGCTTTGTTTATTAGTCCATGCTAATTATTCTATGTTAATTATTTTATGTTAAATGTTCTAACTGGCCACTATTGTCATCGCTACTTTTACTCGACGACTTCTCATTGGCCACTATTATATGTGACATATCTTCAGAGGATTCGGGTCTCGAAGCCTAGAATCTACCACCATGGCAGTCCGCTGGAGTTTTTGTTCGCAGCTGAAAGTATATAAAATTTTAAAATAAATAAAAACATTGCAAATGATGTATTTGAAACAAATTATGTATCAGGGTGTAACGGAACGGTGCAGTTATGTATGAAATTAAATTAAATAACAATTAATAGGAGAAAGCAAGTTTGCGAAACAAAAAATTCTTTCACTTTACGTTTGGTAATTTTTTCAAGTTATTTATTCCATGATACCTTATCATCGGTGCTCGTAACAAAGGTTTTGTTTTAAAGTAGATAGTTGTAATATCAAATAAACTATGAATTTTTTTTTTATTAACCACTTAACTGAATAGTTTTCTTTGCTATCTAATAAGATGACCCCTCCTGTTTTGGAAAGGGGCTGTCATTTTCATTCATCTAAGAAGGCATAGGATACTTAAGATGTTTATGGATCCTACATATTTTTGTGTCAAATTATAAGGCTAATTAATGATTCGATTTTAGTTTATAAGACTAAAATTTCGATAATTCGATGCACGAGTATTCTCGGGCTGTTAAGTTAAGCGGTTAATTTTTATCCGACATAGGAGAGTACCGAAAGAAAATTATTAAAATACATCTTGAATAAAAAGTGTGATCTTTGATACTTGGGGCTTTAGAAAAAAGGTTCTGAAAAACCAGGAAAATTGTCTTGAATTTCATTTCCTGCACTGTTCCAAACCTTACAATCCAAATACCATTACTGTGCCCAGCGTCATCTTTCCGGCCTTTCTCTTTCGTTATTTGATTAATAACCTTACCGCCTTCCAGACCGCGAATATGAACACTTTCCCGCGAACAATGCAGCGTAAATTCGATTTTGTTACTCCTCCCGCACTAAAAGTTGTCAGGAGTCTGATTTTACATCCAATAAGGCGAGGAGGGCCTTTCTTTCTCCTCAACTTTTTCGGGGTCGCTTCATTCAATTCCTCCTCAAAGTCCGCAGTTGCCCACTTTAGCGAATTAGATGGAAGCCCATCGATCGGAATGCTGTTTGCAGATATATTCCTCTGGGGGATTTACACATTTATAGGGGGTAAAAGCAAAACTCGGCGGCGTTTTTCTAAAAAAGTTTCAAACTTCCGCCGACTGTAATGGCATCCTTCAATTAGTAGGATTGGTGTTGTCCTCCAGTGCCGGGGTCCTCTCGATTGTTGTCCTGAGCGCTGTCCTCATTTCGGAAATTAAATGTCACTCCGAAGCGAGTGCTCCTCCAACCTGGCATTAATGATGTTATAAAATTATGTGGGAGCGGCTTTTCGCTGAGTTAATCCATTAAATCGTTCCTGTAGTGCGCGGGGATTTGATTATCGTGAGTACGAGCGCTGTCCTCGGGATCTCCGGCTGTCAGAAATCGTCTGTGACTGGATGTTTGGTTTTTCGAAACCGGATCTTCTTGGCTTAGGAATCTTGACCCCCAATGGGGTATCCTAAGAATTCCGGGGTCTTAAACACTTGGGCAACACGTGCTGCTGTTACATTTCTCCTATATTCCAGTTTATGAGTGGATGGAAGGACGTATGAATGAGATATTTAATGTGAATAACATAACATTCTCTTTCAGATTTATACCCCCTTTTAGTAAAAGTAGAATTTAGGTTCAAATCAAAATTTTAGTTAGGCCCAACGGTAATTAACCATTAGTATCGGAGATGAAGGACCCCAGAGCCCGTGTGCTCCGAGTGAAACAATTTATCCCTGGCGCATTCCAATTATCTTAATAAATTTTTTTTTTCTTCTTTGTGAACGCTTAATTTGTATAGCTTGATTAATTATTATTGTTGACTTTAACACATTTTTTTAAGTAAAAAGGGTTCGCGAGTATGAACCTTGCTCGGAATCAGGTTTTCGGATTCATTATATTCCCTCCTGCATTCAAAGATTATTTAATATATATATATATATATTTTATTTTCGTCGAATTTCTCACTATTTTTAAGTGAACGTAGAGGCATATCTGAATGTTTTCACTGCAGTCGATTCGGGCTCACCTGCTGCACGTCAAATGCGCCGTTTCAATTTAATATCGGAATGCATTGCGCCTCTTTCAGGACGAAAAGCATGTTACATCGCGGAACAGTGTTATTAAATATCTGCTCAGTTACGCTTGTCATGTGACCTTCACGTTCATGGGTTGACTCCACTGGGGTGCGCTGGTGTTCATCCAAAGTGAATATGTGTACCATATTTCGAAACAGATCTCACTCCATATAACAAAAAGTAACCTATATTTATTTACAACCACTTGCGAACAATTTTTTTTTTTTTTAGCGCCAACATTGTCATTCTCCTTCTTACTGTCAATGGGAGACCACTCTTTCGAAACATTGATGCCGTACCGCCATCTAGCGGTCGGTTGTTTTACAACATAGTAATGCAATGTAAAATCGTAAAAAGATGTAAGAAATCTATGCACACTGAAATTACAAATGATTTTACAAATTAACAATGAAAATAATACAATAACAATGAAAAAAAAATACTATTTCAACAGGTAAATTTTCCAACTGCTGTCCTCTGATATGTCCCGGACATTCAATACTCATATATTAGTTGTTTCTGCGATTTGGGGACTTGGCGACCGAATTTGGTGCCAAATACTTGATTAGGAAGGTGGAAGCTCGGCGAAGCTTGGATCTGAGTTTCAGTTGGTCGAACTGTCCAACGCGATGAAGCCTAGTAAGCTCTGCGATCTTTTGTATAATTCGAGAGCTATTATGACAGTTATATAAGTACGGTTGTCATAATTTCCAAGCATTGATACGGGACGTTTAAGCGCTAATTAAACATAACATGAAAAAAGTGGGTAGGTAATGGTTTATTTTACTCTGATAAAAAATCAATAAAGTTTAAGCAAACTAGTAAAGCTAACACGAAGAATAATAAAGGCTAATCCTTTTTAGGCTAGACACATTTTAAAGGTGATTTTACTTTCTTAATTATGTCATGTTCTTCTCTCACATAGTTATAAAATTGGGTGCAAGTCGTTTGAAAATTATAAAGACAAGTCCAAATTGCTTCAACTGTCTCCACTGATAACTTGTTTCTTTCGCCAAACCATTGAATTGACATAAGGGTAAAATATTCTCGCCACATTTTCCTTGTGGGCTGCAATGGCACATGCATATTCGCATAGCTTTATTAGACACGACTTCTGATCAATATACTTTGTATCTGCAAAAAACTTCAGCTATTTCTCTTCCATACTAAATTTCATAGCTGCTTCACCGTTTTGGTTGATATTATTTTTCTCTAAATAATCTTTTTAGATATTCAACCTGGTTGAATAGAATCTAAAGTGTTGCCAATATCGATGCTTCCCTCTTGTAAATATGCAACAGTACCTTCTATTTGTTGCCATGCAGGAACTTGGTTGAGAATCATCCGAAAACGGGACAAATAGTAATACGGGACTGAGTAGTGAAATACGGTGACAGTCCCGTATATACGGGACGTGTGGCAAACACTATATATATATGCGTACTTCTTGAATTTGTGGCTTTTTACTGTAAATATTTTTTTTTTAAATTAAATGACTTTAATCCAAGGAGTCTGCGTTGTCGTTTGCGCAGTGAGTGACGCAACTGAAAGACGGTATACGGAGCAAAATTATATCCATATTATAAATAGTTTATATGAGGTTAAAAATAGTTTATATGATAGTTTATATGAGGTTAAAAATAGTTTATGTGAGGTTATAAATAGTTTATGTGAGGTTATAAATAATTTATATATGCTCTTCTCTCTTTATCTCCTTTCAGCTAAATCTCCAGCCGCAAATGCTTTAAAAATCCTAAGTTCGTAATTAATTGCATTGATAATGAAAGAGATGACGTTTTTATGCTTGTAAGAAAAAGACAGAAGATTTAAATATTTATTCGGAACATTTGTCTGTTTATGTTCCGAGGTTGTCCAAGGAGAGATTAGCGGGTCGTATCTTTATTATTTTTCATTCAGCGCTAATCATTTTTGCCACCGACAAAGGGAAGAGTCGATCATCGGAGCATCTCTAATTGTCTGCTCCGAATCTAGAGATTACTATCTGTTTAGTGTAATGATAAAGCCAGTCCTGTTTTAATAGGTTAATCATGCTTGACCGACGTAAATTAAAGAAGCGTCGAAAGATTCGAAATTGCGTAATACTTATGTAGAATCTCTCTATCTGAACGCTGTTTTTTTCTCCTCCGTTACAAAATTTATCCGGCAAGGCAAATATAGATGCAAGTAATGTTGATTTATTTGAATTTAGTTATCCAAGAGGCATTGAAAAGTATTTAATTGTGCATTTTTTAATTACGCGTGACAACCATTTTAAGTTTAATGTTATCTAAGGTTGATACCTTAATGGGTTTAATTAAGGGGAGGAGTCGTTCAAGATTACTGTTTGTCCGGGATTTTTATTAAGTATTTCGAATTTCTCCTCTATTGCCTCATCTATTTTTAACTCTTGTAGCGTAGTCATCATTTTTTATAACCTTCCGTTTTGTTTCAGAAATCATCAATGCTGTCCAAGGGCGGGCCATTCGGGACTTCGACGATCCGAACGACCCCGGCGCTCTTCCTCTGAAGGAAGGCCAACAGGTGACGGTAAGTCGTTTGCTTCCTTTCCCGCATTTGCGATTTCTTTCTAAGATCTGGATCTTAACAAATCCGAGTGTCCTGGGCTGGAATAATTTGGCGCCCCATCAGAACAGTAAATAGGAATTTCAGCGTCTTTTGCCCTCCAATACCTAACTAATAGTATAGTTGAGTAAAAATAAAACCTATTCTGTGATGAAAGCCCTACGATTTTGCAGAACGGTGCCTTTTCAAAATAGGATTTTGATAATTATTTTTTTAATTTACCCAAAAATATGCATTTTAATTAATAGCGTAAGATATACATGTTTATGTGACATTGCAAAATCGATGGCTGTATAGTTACAGCCCCCTAACCATATTTGTAAACATATTTCAAATTATAATTTTAAAAAAATTTGAATTCAGAATCATAGTAAATTGGTTTAATAATAGGAAGGCGCCTATAATAAGGGTTAGGCGCCTTTGTATCCATGGCGCCCCTGGGCTACAGCCCATTCGATAAAACAGCCCTATCTGGAAGACATGAGATGGAGCACGATAGAGCTCACTACTGAAAACAGTTTCACGTAAAACTTTTAAAGTAATACATTTTGTCAATTACTGCCGGTAAATACGTCTTTTTAACAATATCCATTCATTGTTGTTATGTGCGATTAACCCCACTTGATCTAGCGCAGCTAACCAAATCCCTGAGTCGAAGTGTGTTGGTCAAGGAGATCATGGAGCACCTAGGTACAATGGCTGTTTTTCGCCTCGAAACCTTGAGGGGCCTCAAAATCCGCCACTGCCTATGTGTCACATGAGGTTCATTCACGAATAAAGTTGTCCCGCTCGAATGCTAGAACCTTCGTGGCCAATTTGGAGAGCTATAAAACAAGTTATGCGAAATGATACCGGAAAAAATAAATTTTGCTGTGTGCATAAGTTAATGTAATAACGTGAGGCACCTACGGT
>BGPR01000867.1:151275-183417 GCA_013235015.1 Araneus ventricosus
CTTGGCTCGCGTTTGGTTCACAATTGGCGACAGTTGCGCCCGGCTAATGGAAAATCGCTTCGCTTCTTGGTGACTTGGCTGTTCACAATTGGCGACATTTGCGCCCGGCTGACGGAAAAATACCTGCATCGGGATTGGATGGGTACGAAGATAGTTATGGATGTATCTGTCCGTCGAGATGGATGGATTTGTTGTCGGATGGACTCGTGAATATCCAGTCAACAACAGGAAAGGTCGGAAGTTCAGTCTTTATAATGTGGTGTAATCCGAGTTTTGTTACAGTGCCATCCATTATTATCCATTTAAAAGAGCTGCGATGGTTTTTGCGGAATACTAACCACGCTGTTTCGACCTAGCCTTCAAAATCTTCCCGGTATATATTTCCGTATTGAGGTCAATGTAACTTTTATTTACATTCTGTGAGCAGAGTTTATAGTTCAGACTTCGTAATCTTTGATCTTATCATTCAGTTTAACAATAACTGTGACTATTAAAGGGGTTTCTGACGGCCCAACCCGGAGTCTGGGCTGGGCGCAGCGATGACTGCTGTGTTCTCGGGTCGAAAAGGAAGGGCAACTTTAAATTTTGGATTGAACCCAGTATTAAATTGAAACGTGCATAGATGCGATCAGATCCCATTCCGCGAACTTAACTCGTTCCTGAAGGTCGCTCGTAAACCGAATTGTTGGTAAACCGGTACTGCAAACTGGATTCAGTCGTCGCCCAAATGATTGCTTTATTTAACTTTTTACAACAGTACTTTGTGCACAAGTTCTTAATACAAACCATAGAAATTTTTCTCTGAATAACTTCTTGAGTTATAACCATAAACGTGCATACCTCCGGGCCAGCCTAGGCATGCGATAGATTTGATGGCCACGTGAGCGATAAACTGCTCCTACGAGGGGAACTAGGATGGGAAAAACCTACCGGTTTTAACCGAAAACCGGGGTTTTTTTTCGGTTAACCGTTTTTTTTTTTTTGTCCCGGTTATAACCCGGTTATTTTTTAAAAATCCAATAACCGGTCTAAAAAACGGATCGGAAGATAGTTTCGGTTTTAGGTTCGATTAGACTAAAATTTACCAAGTTATGAAGCTTTGAATTTCATCATCTTAGGCCAATCAACGATAACCGCTTCCTCGAGGCTGTTGGCGGATTACTGAAAGGGTCTTTATGAAGAGATAAATACTGGCCAATGGATTGATTTTCTGTAGAAACAATATTAATAAAAAGATTTTGTCTACAAACGGCGTTTGTTTTTTATACCCCCCTCGAAAACCGGTTATTTTGAGCAGTTAATAACCACCAGGTTAAACTGGAGATGAAAAAACCCTGAATAACCAAAAAGCGGTTATTTTCGCCATAACCGCCATCTGTAAGGCGAACAGCAATTGCAATCTGTACCATCCCATCCAAATGCGACAACACATATCTTGAGTTATAATGGATCACTTCTGGATAAAGACCTTTCAGAAGCCGTCGCATCAGGATAATCGGCTCCAGTGCCAACTTTGGCACTCTTTTCTGGAAAATTCTTTGACTATTAAAAAAAATGAAAAACACTTTCATCTTGTGCTACCTGTTCGTCTAACAGGGATCTCGGTTGATAGATAGGCCCAGATAATCGAGGTTCTGCTGAGTTCATGTATCTCGGTAGGAGGGAGCCATTACTTTTGGATACTTTTGTTTAATTTATTGTATTATCTATTGATCTTTATTTTTGAAGCGAAGATTCTTAACGCAGGCTTAGTGGTGGGGAGTCAGCATACAAAAAGTGAGCGTCACGCGACGGAAGTGCGTTATACCAGCGCAGGCGCATCGATGCGGCACGTCACGAGACGGAAGGACGTCATACCCACGCCGGCGCATCGATGCTATACTTGTTGGCATGCCGTGAGTGTGATGTTGCAGAGTTAACGCAGATACCAGGCAGTTAGTTTAAAATAAAAAATAACTTAAACTTAACTTTAATACAGTTACTTAAAAGAAACACGCTGCTTTCTTGCGGCTTACACACTCACGGACAGCCATTCATTCGACTGCTTATCATAAAAACACAAGTTAACAAAATATATATAGATTGTAACAACCAATCAACTCCGACTAGTGCCATAACTTCGGCTACGTCATGAAATTAACCAACGAGATACGTTTCATTCAGCGACTGAACAATTTCAGTTCAATTTCCAACAATACTCTCGTAGTTTATTTATTTATTGTTTTTTTATATGTATGTGGTTTAACCGGGAATAAAACAACAAGGCTGAGCTTCTAATAAAAATTCTCTTTTCAATCCGTTAAGCACTCTCCCTCCGTGTGAGTTTCATTTATCTTCAGTTTTCAGTGGATATAAAACAGTTTCACAACCTAAGACAGATAGATCACTTGTTATATTTTCGCGACAATACACAAAGACGGGGAATGCGATAAAAATCGTGTTGAGGGGAACTCTCCAGAAATATATTTTTTTTTCAGGCTTCATTTCATGAAGTATGCTCGTAGATTTTTCTATTCCTTTATATTTTCGACCCTATATGCGCGGAGTAATTTATTTTTCAAAGAACATCGTACGCGAGGGATGATTTATTAGGTGAAAAATGTCGTAAATATGTCTCTGCAATGTGCGAAACGAATATATTACGCGATTTCTGAAATGCATTAATAAATAATCTGAAGGTTCTTCGTTCCTTGTTTTTTCGCACCCAGTTCTCCCACCTCAGTCCGTTGACTGTCTGCTTGACCGAGCCTGAAATCGTTGAACCTTCTATGCAGATTTAGACCTTGCATGTGAAAAAACTACGCATTATCGGCGGAAAAGCACCCGAGTCTATTCACACCCAGTTCATTCATTGTATAACTCTTCTTATTTTTATTAATTTATTGCTTAGATTTTGAATATTTAAACTATGTTTCTAATGCTTATAATAGGCATTAAATATGTTTTATGTATGAGATTAGTGTGCATCATTGTGACGTTTATTACTTTCCCTTTTTCGCTGCGTTAGGCAGATATAGTATGCGGACCTGCGACGAACATAATCCTTCCAAAGACGTTATTTGTTATCCATTAATCTTTCGTGGATTTACCTTATACAGCAGGGTTTCACAACCTTTTTACTTTCTCGTATACGAAGTATACAAAGAGAAAGTATTGTAATCGTCAAAAAATTTGAACTCAAGATTTTGACGAATCTCCACGTTTTAGACCTCCCTGAGTACGAAAAACACTGTTTTGGAATTATGTCTGTCTGTGTGTGTGTGTGACTGTGAACACGATAACTCGAAAACTATTAGAGCTACGGGGATGAAATTTGGTATGTGGTCTTTAAACATAATTTGTAGGTTTCTATCAAATTTTGGACAAAATCCGTCAACGGGAAGTCTGTCTGTCTGTCCGAAGTCATGCGAACAGTATAACTCAAAAACTTGAATAGCTAGATGGATAAAATTTGGTACACAGTTTTGTCGTCATGAATATAGGTCCGTATAAAATTTTGGGCCAAATCCATCAACGGGTTGACTGTCTGTCGGTCTGTATAATTTTACTTTTGAAACAAATCCGGTATCTCCACGCGCATGCGCACTGGACGCAATCTTCTGTGCATGATATTCAGCGGATCCTGCTGGGCGCTTTTTTCATCCCTTTTGGCTCCTTTCTCTCCATTTTGGCGAATTCTGATCCTGCTCGGATTATTTTATTTCCGTTTGCTTTGTCGTTTCAACGTGTGCTGGAGAAACTTGTTGCGTTCTGGGAATAAAGCAAATTCGAAATTTTTATCCGAGCGAGTTTGCGGGGAAGTGACTTAATTTCGCTTATTTATTTATTTATTTTTTATCTCCACTGCGTTAGGGATTTTAGCTTATTTTTCCCCCTACATGTGTTAGGAGTATCCCAGAAAGTTTAAGGGAGACCACTCCCGTTGGTTTCCTCCGCTTACCCCTTGATTATTGTTTAGCAACGGATTCGGAAACCCTCCGCGCTTTTGCGCATACACCGGGCGGAGTTATTTTCATCGAAATAGGGGGAAAGTGATGAATGGAAGGGTGATGTTTACATTTTTCTGAGCGTGAACTAACCAAGAACAAGAGAAATGCGCTCATATGACTCATTGCCTGACACCCCTTTCCGGTGTAAAATCGTCCAAAAGTGGTAGTATCGGAATCCGTTGCTTTACAGTAGTCTTTATAGTTTCACGTACCCCCTACTGTCACCCCTAACCATGCGTCTATGCAAAGACGTTTTATCAATAATGTTAAGGGCTTATGTTAGGTTAAGAGTCAAATGACTCAAATTAATAACATTTGCAGAACTTATTTTTGATTTTACATTTTATTCCATTTTTACAATAGTATTAGTTCAACGCCAAAATAAATGAAACCAATATTGCAGTGATTTCGCATAACTTATAAGGATAGGATTAAATCACCTATTCAAGTGGTATAGTTATTAAAGAGTAACCATTCATTTGGGGGAACAAAATTCTATAAAATTTTTAATCCTATATGTTTTCTTGTTTCCGCCATTAACAACTTTGAATTCGAGTACCCCAACTAGTCCTTCGCGTACCTCCAGGGGTACGCGTACCACAGGTTGGGAACCTCTGATATATAGTGAGGCGCCATTTAGACGTCTTTACCGGGGCTGACGTAAAACGACGTATAAATGAAAAGACGTATAATCGAAATTTTAGTAAACAACTTTGATTATCGCATATTTAATGCTGCTAAATGCAACTCCATTTTAAAAGTAGTAATTTTGACATTTTTTTACAGATAATACTACTATATTACTACATAGTATGGAAAACAATAATGAAATTTTAAAATTAAACATTTATCATAAAAGTAAGAAAAAATCGTACCTTTATTGCACCTCTTGAGTACTAATTATACATTTCTTAGTTAATATGATTAACTAAGCCTCCACCAAAAAATTTTTTAATTATAATTTTCAACTACATTTATTTATATGTAACTAGCAGTACGCGCACGGCGTTGCCCGTGGAATCAGGACTTCCAGAAATTTACGACTGCTTCCAGAGAAGGAAGGGAATAAATCACGGCTGTTTCATTTTCCGCCGGATGGCGTAGCCAAGGCGAAAAAGTGCGAAACGGCGTGCTTCTTCACTTTCGGCATTCGAGAAAAATTCTCTGATCCCAACTAGAAATAAATTAATCTAAAATCGAAGAAATAAAATATTTTAACCGTTCTTATTTTAAATCAGAGAAAAATAATTGATTTACTACCAACAAAATTTTTTTAAATGATATCTTTATTAGAACATCGGATGCAAGAGTTTTAAGAATTCCGGAAAATTTTATTTTTGAAAAGTGACTATTTTTAAAAAAATTCTCAAAATTCAGTAAATTACGTTAGAAATTCAAAACTAACTTCTTTAGAACGGAAATCGCGTTCTCTTTCCGATGGTGTATCTATTTTTGTCGTACAATTATTCGAAACCATTCTATTGAGAATTAGTGCGAAAAATCAACCAAAACAACACAAAACATTAAAAAAAAATTATAGATCAAATTTTAAAATTTCGGCTTCGAGGTGCATTCAGTCACCATTACGACTACCTGTGTACCAAATTTCATAGCTGTAAGTGCGATAGATTCGTCTGGACATCGCAGACACACACGCACATATACATACACACAAACATTGCCTTTTATAAGTATAGATAACAATTATTCACCCCTCTGGCTTGGTTTTATGGAACACAGCTCTTCGCCGTCTACCCGTTTTAGGCCCCATAATATTTTTTTTTTTTTAAAATAAAACGTTCAAAAAAGTTCAAGCTAATTTTAGGAAATGCGTGCGTGCTTTTCGCTAATTCATCATTGAGTGCAAAAATTTATTGGGTTATTTTTTCTTTACTTAAAAACAACTTTTATAAATATAGTAAGTAATACAGTGGAGTCTCCCTATAACGAAATCGCTTGGTTCCAATTGAAAAATTCGTTATAGGGAGACAATCACTTCGTTATATGGAGAATATTTTGAATGTTATTTAACATTCCGATTAAAAATTTCGTTATAGGGAGAAATTCGCTGTACAGAGACTTCGTTGTAGGGAGGCTCTACTGTATTTTATAAATTGGTTGGAAGTATTCCGCCACAAAAGGTATCTAAAATTCGCGGAAGAAATTATTCGAAAAAGGAAATTAACTCTCTATTCAACTTCAAGCACACTGTATTCTTCTTTTGTGTGCAGCATGTTCCACATCCCACGCCATAAGGGGAAAAAAGAATATACGAAGAAAAGAAGAGAAGAATATCAGTGCTATTGCTCTTGCCCTTCCCTCAGACGAAATGTCAAGCATCGCGGCCTCGCATACCGAGAAAGTCAATGCCAAACAATACACCTAAAAAATGCCGTCACAAACAAAAAAAGGGAGGCGAGACGGGACGAAATAAAAAGAGGGGCAGATACGAAGCAAGACGGGTAGCTGAGCAAAAAACTCCGTGGGAATTCTTGCCCATTCTTGAAGAGGGAAAAAATCTCTGGTGGTATTTCTGCCCAAGTGGAATTGGGAAAGGGATCCCAACAAAAGGACACGAGGGTGACAAGGGTGGTGGGCATGACAGCCCAAGAGGCTTCCTGATCGTCAGTTTCGCCCGCGGAGTTGAGTGGTGGGTCAACCGCATGCCCATCACACCATGTGAAGGGACGTCCGGAAAAAATAAAAAGACGGAAATTTTCTGGAGAGCTTGTCATAGTTCGGAAGGGTTATGGAACAGCAAGTAAAGATGGTTTACATTCGGAATTATGAATGGGGGCGACGGTTTTCTGATGGGATGATTGGTATATGAATTGGGAAACCAATTCGTTCAAATTAGGGTTGAGATCCATGGATGCGGGTTTGAATGGTTAATGGGTCGAACTAATTGAAACCGTCCCGCGAGAGTATGACGCGATTAATGGATTTTATTGCCGTGGTTAAGGATCCGTGATGACAAAAACAACTGCAATGCCGAAAGCAAATGGATAGGTTAAACTATTTGTTAATTATTTTATTAAAATTGTATTGACGACGCTTGTCATAGTATTTTTTTACCATTTCTAATAAACTACAGTACAGTCTCCCTACAGCGAATTTCGCCCTATAACGAAATTTTTAATCGCAATGTTAAATAACATTCAAAATATTCTCCATATAACGTAGTGGTTGTCTCCCTATAACGAATTTTTTCAGACCTATATCTTTTCGATTTTTGTCATTTTTGAAGAAAGTTGCTAATTTCTGTGCAAACAAATCGCTCACACGTGCCTGTTTCTGGAACCACTCTCATTGTTCATTCCAGCGATAACACATAACAATAGAATAATGTGGAGGGTAATGCAGTTGTGGGGATCTGGGTTTCTACAGAGGGAGCAACATTTCTACGGGTCAAGAATCGGGGTGGAAACAGCAAATGAATGTGACAATGTGCATTTTATGTTTATCCATACTAGTAAATATTATTCTCTAAATTGGTGAATTCTCTTCACTTTAGAGCATTTTATTTATGCAATAAAAATTAGTACAATATTAACAAATTTATAATAAATATTACTTCATTTTTAATTGAAAGTCATAATTAAATATTTTTGAACTTATCGCACATACTAAAAGGTTTGTAACATTTACTTAAATAACTGCAAAAATCTCTAATCTCCGTATAACGAAAATTTCTCTATAGCGAATTTTTCAACTGGAACCAAGCGATTTAGTTATAGGGAGACTCCACTGTAGTTGAAACCGTCCCGCGAGAGTACGACACGATGAATTGATTTTATTGCCATGGTTAAGGATCTGAGATGACAAAAACAACTGCAATGTCGAAAGCAAATGGATAGGTTAAACTATTTGTTAATTATTTTATAAAAATTATATTGACGACGCTTGTCATAGTATTTTTTACCATTTCTAATAAACTATTAAATATAAAATGGGAATTGCTATTTTTCAACAGTGTGTTCATTAACCATTAATTGCACTTCCCATTGGAAAAACATTTTCTCAGCAGTGCCGTTTTTATCGATGAGGGTTTTTATTTAAATCCTTGTTTAAACTTTTTGGAATCGTTAAAAATTCTCTTCTCTATCAACATGTATGAAACTCACCATTCATTTTTTCCCCCTGAGACTATTTTCCAGGAAAATTTTTAACGATTGTATTTTCAAAGCGGATGTTTTGATCAGTTTAAGACGATGAAGGGGGGGGGGGGGGTAAAATGGAAAATAAATAATTCTTGGTTGGTTGAGTTTATTTCTGTTTAATGGCGTTAAAGCTAGAAATAATTCTTGGAAGAATTTCAGCGTTGAAATAATAATAGTTTAAAAAGGAATTCAGGTCTTATCAACATATTTTAAATTTAGGTTAAATTGCATTCCTTCCAAGTAATTTATTAAATGGATCACCTTAAAATTTTTAAGCCATATTTTTTTGTCGAAATTAGCTTTATGGCTTCTGTTTCTGTAGCAAACAATTACTCGAATTAAAATTTAATTAAATATAATCTAGTTCTTTCTTATTTTAATGCCTTTTTTAAAGTTAGTTGGATAAATATGTTCAAAACAGGATATTATTAGTATAGTTTTTGTAATATTTTTGTTATTTAAAATAATTTTTTTCTCCGCATTATAATGATCTATTAGGACTAACTAACTAAAAATAAACCATCAGGATTTTTTTTTATCCTAGTGATTTGAATATCAGTTTAGAAATAACCGAGAACGCTTTGAAAGAGTTATTTTATTTATTTATTTTTGTATCTGTCGATTCTGAAATATTGAAACTTCTGATATTTCAAGTATAAGATCTTATATACTAAAATCCGAAGGTAAACAAACGTAAGTGTGCATGTGTCCTTCTATCTTCTCACGAACCACTGAATTCTGAAACTAGCCGTAAGTACCAAAAGATGGGAAATAATCCAAGGAATCCATTTCGACTATTTAAATTCCGAAATTGTAATTAGTTAAAAGATATTGATTAAAAACTTAATATTGATTGAAAAAACAGAGGCGGGCATATGAAAAAATGTGGATCCCAAGGCCTCACGTGATCTGTGTTTGGATTTATTAACAGTGGAAAAAAAATATTTTCATGCTTTTTTCTTTCTTTTTTGTATTAAAGTGTTTAACTTCGTAACGTTTGTCAGGGAAAGTAAGTGACAATATTTGTTGATTGTAGAGAAAAACGGAGGCGGGGCATATGAAAATATATGGATCCCAAGATCTCACGTGACCTCATTTCTCTTCGCCCGGGAATATCCTATTATTCGTGATAGCCCGTGCAACGCCGGACCACACAGCTAGTATAATATTAAAAGTTGAATCTTTGTTACAATTATTATTGCACTGCTGAATTTCACAACTTAAGACTACTGTGCGTTTCAAATCATAAACCGAAATTCTTTGGATGCCAAGTGTGACTTTAGCTCCGATTTTATATGGCGAGATCTAAAGGATCATTGCGTTTCTAAATTTATTTTTCTTCTTTTTTTAAGGCAGTAAGTATTTTGCTATTGTGGCATTTTTAAAAATAACATAATATATAAATAAGGAATGATAGTTCAACTTAAAATAACGTGGAAATTTTTTTAAATAATTAATGTGTTTAAGGTGACCAACTTTTGACTTCCAACAAAAGGGGGACACAAATAAATTGAAGCTAAAAAATATCATAAATAAAAGAAATATTCAATTCATTGCAACGATAATACAGAATACACTATAATATGGTAAATGCATAATAAAAACATCTGTAGCACCATTTACAAAACAAGTAATATATATATTTTTTTTTATAAGTCAATTCCTACTTAGGTCAACAAAGAAAAATTTTATTTTAGAATTTTTTTCTCCCATATAAAACTAAAATTAATTAATTAAATTTAATTAATGAATTAATATTTGAAAAAACTGTATTAACATCAAATGTCATTCACTACAAGTTTTAAAAATTGTATTTGAACTTGAGTGGATGAACTCCTCCTGCAAATTGCACCATGAAATTCCATATTGTTACAAAGCTATAAAGTCGTTTCCCAGAGATCCTAATCTTGGCGATAAATTTGGCGACCATTTTGGCGATTTGGCAGCAAAGTTGCGAGGCTCTAATAAATAAAATTAATTAATTCAATTTAATTAATGAATTAATATTTAAAAAATTGTATTAATATCAAGTGTCATCCACTACAAGTTTTAAAAAATTGTATTTGAACTTGAGTGGATGAATAAAAAGTATTTTATTAACGATTGAAAATTTGAACAAGATATATATATATAGGGAAAGTGTGAACTAATAGTAGGAATTGAAAAAGGACTGTCTTCCCTAAAAGAGGATGGTTGGTCATCTTAATGTGTTTTAATGATGGGGTGTCTTATTACAAATGTTAGGGAAAAGTGAGACCCCAAAAAATTGTGTTGCCATCGTAAAGAATTTGAAGCATGAAGTTTTGTAAGTTTAATAACTTTTCAGAAAAAAATGTGCTGGCAACTGGTGAAAGATTTTATTTTTCGTTATTGGAATGATAAATGAATTAAAAATATATTAACGAATTAAGGAATCTGATACTTATGAAAGAAAGCGGTGTTATTGTAGGTAAAATGAGTTACCTGTAATGAAAGATGAAATTAATTAATTAGTTTTAAAAATAAATATTTTTTGGGAAAATATTATTTGCTTATTAAAGAAAGAAATTCGTATTGGCAAGCCGGAAGGCTGAAGTAGATTCCGTATGTCCTGAGATGAAAGAAAATCTCAATTATTCCTCCAATTTCATAAGAGCTGGGGTTGTGAGGATGAAAAAGAGTGGAAGAGAGTGCAATTGATAAGAGTTTGCCAGCAAGGCTTCGTATTCATTGGTTAAAAAATTGAAAGGGTATTCTAAGCTTTAGTCCGAAGCATCGTAGAAAGATCATGTTTCATCTGTCTTTATATCATTTTTTAAAAATTACTGTTAAAGCAACGATAACGTGCACACAAAAAATGTATTTGTTATCGTCGCAACGCGTGTTTATATAAAAGCAGTAATTAAAACAATGAAAAGTATTGTTGTAAAATAATATTAAATAAATTAGAGAAAAACTAAAGCGAAAATTCTGCTTTGGAATTGAATTCCCAAGAAAACAATTTATACTTCCACAACCGTAACAATTGCAAAAGCGCGTGAATAAAAGATTTGCTGAAATAATGAGATCGGTTTGAATTTTATTTACAGCAATAAAAAAAATTGTTACAGTTCATGTTTGAAAACATTATTTATTGTTGTAAATAAAATTTACAACAATAACAGATTGCTACCAGTACGCATGCGCATGAGAATCGGATTAAAAGAAATTGAATATTCAATTTGAACGCCTCTTTTTGACGGATTTGGCCCAAAATTTTATACGGACCTACATTCATGACGATAAAACTGTGTACCAAATTTTATCCATCTAGCTATTCAAGTTTTTCAGTTATAGTGTTCACATGACCGCGGACATATAGGCAAACAGACTTCCCGTTGACGGATTTTGTCCAAAATTTGATAGAAACCTACAAATTATGTTTAAAGACCACATACCAAATTTCGTCCACGTAGCTCTAATCGTTTTCGAGTTATCGTGTTCACAGACAGACAGACATGATTCCAAAATTGTGTTTTTCGGCCTCAGGGAGGTCTAAAACGTGGAGATTAGTCAAAATCTCGAGTTCGAATTTTTTGACGATTACAATACTTTCTCTTTGTATACTTCGTATACGAAAAAGTAAAAAAAATAGAGAACACATTGTACGGAAATAAAATTGGTTTTATCCGAAAACACAAAACACAGGTAACGGGAAGAAGAGTACTTACACAAATTAGCAACACAATCAGACAGCCTTTCACTAATAATAACTGCAATAGCACTTTCAATACCGCTTGGCGTCTAACAGCTTACCAGCTCGCACTACGTATAAAACTCCAAAGAGTGTTTCCAAAGGCGTTCGCACTACAAAGACGATTACAGTCGATCAACACGTTTAAAGCCCAAAGACGATTCAACATACTCTTTTGACGTTCAGCAACCGCGAGTATTTATAGTCTCCCCGACAGGGCGTGACGTCACATGGAATCATCTAGTACATTCTGTATATCTCCTCTCCTAATTGAGATATCGAGAAAATTATCGTATTTTCGGGAACCTTCGATTTCTCCCAAGGTCGCCAAAATGGTCAGCAAGTTTGTCACGAAGGTCAGGGGTTCAGGCCTGGCCGCCAACAGTATTCCATACCTACCCCTGTAAAACTTTCTTCCCAACCATAAGACAAGCATTACTGGGAAGTGCCATTCCATGTTCCTAACAATATGCTCCGAAGTTACTGAGAAAAATTTCGATTAATTTTTAATTAAAGAACACTTTCTTAGAGAACTTCTTTTACCCAAGAAGTAATAAGTGACAAATTTTGTACCGCTAGGCCTAACGGTCAGTCCTGTAGAGCGTTTTGAACGATTTTTGCATCACGTATGTTGCAATTTATAGATAGTATACCAGCCTATAAACATCTTCATGTTAAAATAAAATTAATTTAGAATTTTAGTAAAATCACGATAAATTATACACAAATTTATACTCTACATATTATTAATCCTCCTACTCTAAAAAACATGTACTCCTTAAAACGTGAATGTACTTCTAACGTGTTCGAATACCTTAATAAAATTACGTTAATTAGAATCTGTATTCGTTAATACAGATCTTCAATAAATACCTGTTTATTAGACTTTTTAGAGCGGCAGTCATACGAAAGACAGAGCCAGATTTCCCATAGGCTAGCAACCTAGGCTATAGCCTAAGGGGTGGGGGGGAGTGCATATACAGAATAAATAACAACCACGCACTTACAAATTTTCCAGTATTATTTTCAGAATGCAATATAGAATGACGTTTTTAAATTTGCATTCATTGCATTAAATATATTGGGCAATAATTTTTTTTTCTTTTTTCTGTGGACATCGGTTTCTTTGCACTGAAAGAGATCAGCGAGAACGAAGAAGTTCTAGCAGGTATTTCAAACGATTTCAAAAAATTGAATGGTGTCTTTTCGTAGGTGTTAATGTTTTTTCATACTAGTGTATTTTTGAATTAAAAAGTTTAACGTGTTTTGAAGATTATAAAGACCGTATTAAGTGCTTATGTGTTTTAAAAAACTATTGTATATTAAATTGAAAATTATATATTAACTTTTTTTAAGAGGAGGGCGCAGAATATGCTTCGGGCCTAGAAATGTGTAGATCCGGCTCTGACGAAAGAATTAAAGACGGTTAATACGAATATCACCATCATTAAAAAATAAAACTGAACGAAGTGTTAACTGTTAAAACATATTTTTTGCCTTGTCGCTAGTACATTGACATTCTTTCTACTCGGCTCTCTGGGAACGACAGCACACATGTGATTCTTTGTAACATAATGTTCCTTTCTCCGCATTGAGACTTAACCTTTTTTCATCCTTTTCAGGTGCTGGAACAAAGAGATGACGGCAGATGGCGGGGCATTGTCTTCCACCCCAATTACACCTCCACCCAGGGTTACTTTCCGGCTTCGGCGATCCAGTTGTTGGATAGACCGGGTACGTTGCGTACTCTTTCGTTCTTCGAAAAATGACTGTATCTTGATGAAAGAAAATACAGTAGTCTCCCTACAGCGAATTTCTCCCTATAACGAAATTTATAATCGGAATGTTAAATGACATTCAAAATATTCTCCATATAACGAAGTAGTTGTCTCCCTATAACGAATTTTTTCAGACCTTTATCTTTTCGATTTTTGAAGAAAGTTGCTAATTTCTGTGCACACAAATCGCTCACACGTGCCTGTTTATGGAACCACTCGCATTGTTCATTCCAGCGCTAACACACAATAATAGAATGCTATGTGAAGGGTTATGCAGTTGTGGGGACCTGGGATTCTACAGAGGGAGCAACATTCCTATTGGTCAAGGTTCCAAGAATCGGTGTGGAGTAGGGATGGAAACAGCAAATAGATGTGACAATACGCATTTTATGTTCCGTAGTAGTACATATTATTCTCTAAATTGGTGAATTGTCTTCACTTTTGAGCATTTTGTTTATACAATAAAAATTAGTATAATTTTAACAAATTTATAATAAATATTGCTTCATTTTTAATTGAAAGTCCTAATTAAATATTTTTGAACTTATCGCACATACTGAAAGGTTTGTAACATTTACTTAAATAACTGCAAAAATCTCTAATCTCCGTATAGCGAAATTTTCTCTATAGCGAATTTTTCAACTGGAACCAGGCGATTTCGTTATAGGGAGATTCCACTGTATTTTCTTTAATTTCTTATGCGACTGTCACTTAACCACAGTAAGGGAGCGACTTAACATATTCTTGGTCGGCGTCGCACGTCATATTGTATGTTGTAGGATTCCGAAACCCTTCGCACTTTTGCGCATGCGCCAGTCGGGGTTATTTGCACCAAAGCAGGGGAAAAGTGAAAAATGGAAGGGGAGATGTTTGCATTTTACTTAGCGTGATCTAACAAAGAACACCGGAAATGCGCTCATCTGACTGATTGCCTGTCACCCCTTTCCGATGTAAAATCGTCCAAAAGTGCTACTCTCGGAATGTTGAAGCGAACTAGACGGTCCGCTTTTTTGTGCCCGTACCGTCGGCGTCGCGTGTCATGCGAAGAAGAGAACAATTGCATCGTTTAAAGTGAATTCGTCGCTATTGACGCGTCTCTTTCTATTCCGCGATTATTTTTTGTATTTCTGAGTAGACAATAAAATAATCGGCCATAAATTATTTCAATGTGGTTTTTACGCTCTTATGATCAAGAAAGATCGTAAAACTGTTTTCATGGTAAGGTTGTAAAATCATTTTAAAAACATTTTTTACATATCATCAATAATTCTTTTTATGCAGATATTTATCTTAAATACCTCAAAGCAATACATTTGAAAAATATATTATCTCAGAATATTTGTTTTAATTTAAAACTTGGGCGCATTGCTGGGAAAACTGGAGATCAGTGGACATCACACGTATGACCACCAGTAGGTGAAGCCAAAACTGCTTACTGACGAAAATCTTTTGCATTTTTGAATTCAGGATAGAACATATATTAATTTTCAGCAATAAAAAAAAATGCTTTTTGGATCGGAAATTCGAAAAAAAAGGGGACCAAGAAGGGGGTTAAAAGAGTGAGCATTTTCGCGTTGAACCTTTTAGGGCCGAGTGAACCTGATATTTATATATGAATATAATTTTTTTGAGACATATTGCGCATGATGATGCTTTTCTGGTTGGTCAAACAATTTGATTTGATGTCATGTAAACAAATATACAATGAAATGTATATTGTTAAAAGCACCATGTGATGTCATACCACCTGTCTTAATGCCCAACTCTTATGGTTTTAAATTTCATTCGAAAATATTCTTAGATAAGTTAAAAACTGAAATACAATACAGCGCCGTTTAGACGTCTTTTAAGAGATCTGACGCAAAACAAGGTATGATCGAAATTTCAATAAACAAATTTGATTATTTTAAATTCAATGCGAGTTCATTTAAAAGTACTAATTTTTAACATTTTTGAAGATAGTGCGATATATTGCAACATGGTATTGAAAACCGTAATTATATTTTAAAATTATACGTGTAATAATCTCACTTAAATTTTATTTCAAATTCTAATATTATATATTTTAAAGTCGTAATATATTCTAAAATCACTTTTCTTAAACTCCAGTTTTGTTCTATTTCCCGCCCTGGAGGTATATTAAATCTGGCGTCTTGGCATATTTATTACTAAAAGAATATTTTAATCGTTTCCACGCGCGTACAAATCGCGAAATCGGCGACTCCTTGACGCCATGCATCTTCCCTAAAACACTTACGTAATTTATTAAAAATAGCCAATATTCCCTTCACTTTGATCACGTGTTATATTGTTATTCCGTTATCTGAGAGAATCGGGTATTTTCTGTACACTTTTACTTAAAACTTCAACTAAGATGTTGGTATGTCCGCCACTCGCCAAAATATTTTTATAATAAAGCAAATTGGTTAACAACTCCGCTGTTTTATGACTGCAACAACGAAAACATTTTATACATTTATCATAAAAAGTGAGAAAAATCGTACTTTTATTGCCTATCTAGAGTATTAATTATACATTTCTTTTTTTTATACCATTTATGTACATGCAGATAGGCCTTTATTTGGAGGAAAAGAATGCTAAACTCCCTCCCTTCTAGGAAAAGTTTCTCCTTAATATGAACGCAGAAATAATGACTGAGACAGAAGATTTGTGAATTTTAGAGAGTGGACGAAATAACGTAGCTTTGCGGATTACTTTTTCATTACAATGATTACGAGTGAATCGGTACTGTGATGAAGCGACGCATAAACGGTTCTTTCCTTTATGTGCTATTTGTTATTTAGTTATTGAGGTCTGGTTTTAGTTCACTGGCGCAAGAGCCAATATACTGGCTATACTGCTCCAAACAAATCTTTACTTTCCTTTAAAAGATTTATATAGCAATTTAGACTGCTAAAACATATTCAAGGTAAAATGATTCAATAATTTTAAATAATTCAATAATTATTTAGTTGTTCAGGGACACTAAGGATTGATTTGAAAACTGAAATGAGAAGGTATATTTTCTTGCTAAGCATCTAGTTAATGAGTCGGGAAAGAAAGAACGAAAAATGAGAGTTAAGGATTCTGCAACAAATTTTTCATTTAAAATCCTATTCTTGAGGACTTCAAAAGTGTGTCCAAAGTTAAATTCTGATTTAGATGCTGTGGTTCTCTGGAATGATGTTGATTTTTCATTCTAGCATGAAATAAAGGATTATTATAATATAATTCTTCATTTTATTATTTTCAAACTTAGCACGCTATAGTTTTTTTACTACTTGCCATGTTTTGAAGCATTTTCTTTATAATAAAATTCTTTCGGTCTAACACTACGTTTCAACTACTTTCCAAAATAGTGCTTATGTAATTCTTTGGGTGCATTCTTTTTCTCCCTTTTGCCTTTATATTCGTATTTATTTCAAACAGCTGCTTTCTTTTAGAGCGAAATATATTTCAAAATCATATCTTTTTTTGCTTTTTTGCGTTATTTTTAGAAGTTTTATCTGAATCTGCTTATCCCTTTCAGAACTAGTCCAGATCCTTGTTTCGAGCAGGTCATGTATAAAAAGTGCGTCATTTATTTGTAAACAACTCTTGGGGAATTTTGAGTAGTTTTCACGCTACATTGGTTTCACGTTACAGTGGTTTCGAGGCATTTTTTATTTAGTTGTTTTGATTATACTATTTATGCTCTACAAAGAATAGTATTTTTTTAAAAAAACATATTAATGTAAAAACATCATTGTCTTTTTTCGAAGTAGTTTTAGAAATTACCGATGAGTTTTCGGATTTTTATTTTGTCAAACAAGGCCGTTTGTTAGAAATTACTGAGCAAACATTTTTTGCTACAAATTACAGGTTAGATTGTATTGAATCTGAGTCCTTTGTCCATGTGGAGTTTTTTGAATACCATGATTAATTAACCTAAGCGAATCCAGTGATAATAAAATTGCTTTGATGTGGTTTGGGGTAGGTTTAAAGCAAGTAAAAAATAAAAATATCATTAAAATCTCTATTTATCTTTGCATAAAATGTATGTCTGATACGTTTGAGAGATTCAACATTGTGAACATGAAATTCCTTTTGTAAAAGGTCAGTCAGATTGACTATATGATAATAAGAATACAGGGTTTTTTTTCTTTTTTAGGGGCTTATTTTTGTGAAAAATTTTTTTATTATGTAAAACCCTCAATTTTAGCAGTCATATTTCTATATCTTACGTTTAATATCAAAAATGTTCCATTGCACCAAATACATGCAGTAATTTGATATAATACTGAAAAAAAAATACTCGTATATATATTTTGTGCAATGCTTCATTCAAAAACTTTTAAAAAAGAAGTCAGACTGAAAAAGGGGCCTTTTTTGTAAATTTGAGTTTTGTGAAGGGACCGTTTTCATGAAGTGGAATTTTGTGAAGGGCCGTTTTTCGCCTGGGTCGACCCATGCTAATAAATCCGCTCTCTTCCTTAAATGTTATTTTTTCAGCCTTGTGACAAAATTATAGATAATTTATTTACCAACATGACTGAAAAATAATAGACAAAATTATCTATAATTTTATGTTAAAAATGATATGGCCTGTTATATTTTTAAGTAGCCATATTTGTGATGTCACTTTCTTCTAGCAATAGCAATGGTCGGAGGTTAAGAACCATCGAATTCAGAAATTCTGTTCATCCAGATATGGTTGTACCTCAGAATGTGAGATGGAGGGGGGCTATAAGGGATGTGTAAAAAGTGTATACGTATGAATAATCATTCCTACGAAGAACAAAAATAGATGAAATCTATTCTAAACTATCTTGCAGTTTTAAATGATAGTTTGTTTTATTTGAGATTGCTAGTACTCTTACTTCAATGAGATGTTAAACATACGCCTACTTGGATTTAACTCTGCATCGAAATTTGTTTTAGTGCCTTGTACTTTTAGTTTTTAATCTTTTCTTTATTTAGCTAATCTTGCCTTGCATTTTATCAATGGTTTTATGCTTTGTGTGAATGTCATTGTGTATGAATTGCTACTAATTGGAACTTTTATGGACTCTTTTCGACTTACATCAATTATGTTTGGCGCAACGTGCCCAATATATGGATATTTCGATATTAAAATCCATTAACGCGCAGTATTTATTCTTTCGTAGCTCCACTGAAAATTACGTTTGTATTTATTTATTATTTAAAGCGCTGTGATCAAAATAAACGTTGGTTACTTACTGTGATATAAAAATGAGGAGTTTCGCAAGTTTCCTTTTAAGAACGAGAATGATAGTAGATCGATTAATGAAAATAAGTTAAATTAAGCTCTCAAGAATGTATGGATATATCCGTACTAATCTAAAAATAACGTTTATATTTGCAGTATTTTTATCTTACAGTTAGCTTAAGAAATTTAAAATTAATGAAATTCTCTCAAGTTACATTAATTACGTGAAATTCTCCTCCTATATTCATGAAAAAATATCTTTCTATCATGGCTGTCATTTAGGGATGTAGAATGGAATTCTCCCTTTCAAATGAATTAAAGTTAAAAATACCATTATTTTCTAACAATTTCTTTTGTGTATTCACTGAGCTGAAGGTACAACTTGTATGCTCAGTCTTGCATCACAGCAGTTCGCACAAAACCATTTCATTTTACTAAAGACCGACCTTGGAACAATTTTTTTTTCTTTCTCCCATTGATAAAAATTTGCTAAATGTGGGCTAAGCGTGTGGTGGAGATGAGTGGCCATTGAAAAGGGGTTCTCCTTTCAACCTCAGGGGTCTTCCTGACGTTTCACGGATAGTGGGGCACAGTCCAAACTCTGCAACCACCTTTTACCATCGTTTAGTGGGTGTGCAATGAATCGTGCCTTTCGACACGCGCCCGGTCATCATGCGGGTTGTGTTTTTTGTTTGCTTTTGTAGCGTGCCAGTGACGCCTGATGCCGCACGAATTTTATTCACCTCTGTGGGGCGACCCCCGCACTCGAGTAATTTAAGGGACAGCGAGGGGTGGGAAGGACGACAGTAATTGTGGGTTAAACCGTGAAACACGATATTTAATATATCAATCTGCACCAGGTGGTGTGTATGCCGGTAAGCCCCAGTGGGATTTTGTGCCCCCCCTCGCCATGTGGGGGTGGTATCTTCACAGCTGGCTTTTAGGCTCTGTTATATGACGTTTTGGTGTGTACAGAACGCCGGAAATGTACGTGTTCCGTGTTTACCTGAAGTCGTTTGCTAGAAGTCTGAATGCGAGGTTCAGTTGTGTAATGGGTATTTTGATCTTTGCTGTAATCGAATGTTACGATGGGCGTGGTTTGACTGTATGGTTTACCTGGGCGGAAAATACCGCCTATCGTCTGTATGCCTAATGACGAACATTTTAATTATCCTGTGTTCTGCCACCGTTTCGGAAGACTTAATTTTATGTGTGGGCAAAAAAAAAAAATCGAGATGCTCAGTTTTTTCAACATAAAGTTGCAGCTATGTATGGACTTCCTGTAAATATCATTCGAACTCTGCTCGTTACTGTGTCTTTACTTTGTTTTAAAAAAATGTATTATTACAACATTGTTGGAAGGTTGTAAATGTTCATTGAAAAGAGTTCATCAAGATCCTTAATTTCGGTGGAAATTTGATTTTAATTTGAAAATATGTTGATGGCAGAAATCGAGTATTTTTAAGACTTTTGTGACATAGATGCGAAAAAAAAGATGCTCTAGAAATTAAAACATAAATTTAAATTATGAAAATATCGTTATAAAAATCCAAACGAATAATAAAAAAAAAGCATATGAATGTTTAGCATTGAATTCTCGAATTGGGTTGTCGCACATCGAGTTCATTACAGCAATAGAGTTCTTAACATGAATTTGGGTCATGTGATCTATCTTAATATTTTGTTTAGTTGATGTTTTATTTGTTTCTCTTCAAACTGAAGTGTTTGATCTTCATATAACGCTTCTTATGATTTTTTTTGTCTATTGGAAATCATTTAAGTTAATTCATAGCTTTTTAGGTTTTCCCTCAAATTTTACCCACTTCTAGTCTCTATTTTTCGTAGTGACGAAGTCACACGAAGGTTGTTTTTATCTACACGTTTCTTTAAATAACAACTGTAGTAAATTTCATAATTAACCGCTTAACTTAACAGCCCGAGAATACTCGTGCATCGAATGATCGAAATTTTAGTCTTATAAACTAAAATTGAATCATTAATTAGCTTTATAATTTGACACAAAAAATATGTAGGATCCATAAACATCTTAAGTATCCTATGCCTTCTTAGATGAATGAAAACGACAGCCCCTTTCCAAAACAGGAGGGGTCATCTTATTAGATAGCAAAGAAAACTATTCAGTTAAGTGGTTAATATCGTAAATTTTAGTTTAAACTCCCATCATATTTCCGGCCAACTAAAGAAAAATGTTGAACCATATGGAAAATATTACTTGCGGAAAGTATGTTAATCCTTTGTATACAGTTCCAAGAAGTTCTCGAAGGGATTACCCATGTCCGGCATGTTCAGGGTGCAGTCCCGACCGCTGCACTCTGCAAAAACGAAACAAAAACTGTTTGTGGGTTTGTCGAAGGAACAAAAGTGCGTTTCGAAGCTGGTTCGCCTACAGGTAGGTTACCACCCCTCTCCTATCCCGAAGAAGTCGACTCGACCTTACAGGTCGGCTGGCGTCGGCCAGGTGGGTGAACCTCTTCTGGCTCATTACTCCATCTCTCTTTCCTACTTTTCTTTCACTTGTTTTTAATTTGGCGAGAAATGGGAAGTTCAGTGTCTTCCACAATTGACTCTCTATCGCCCGTTGGCTTCTTTCGTTGTCCGGTGAGATCCCACGCGGGAGAGGATGACCTTCGTGCAGCGCGACTTTATCACCAAAGTTTCTTCCTCGATGGCGAATCGAGACCCATTTCGGAGCCAATAATTTAAAAATGAAAGGAAAGCGGTGTAAATCATTCTATTAAGTCTTCTGACTCGGAGGGTGAGCACAAGGTCAAAACGTCTGCTCTTTTGTGTCACGGACTGGGAAGGACTTTTCGCTTCTTTTAGCCGTGATTACCACTTCCTGAGAAAAATTGTCTTCTGTTTCCGCTGGGAAGGGTGGACTTGGGAGGCGTTCTAGTTTCTGTATGTGCAGAGGGCAGAGTTCTGATACTCGGGAAAGAAAGACAAAAGTTGGTCCACATTGTTGACTCATTCAATACCCGGGAGAGCCGACTCAACCATAAGGTTTCAGAGTGCAGCTTGACTCTCTTCAGGAGAACATTCCAGCAGACAGATAGACATGGTGAAAGTGTGGCCAAAATATACATCAAATATTGAAGGAAAATTTAAATTTTTAAAACGTTGCCAATTAAAAGAACAAAAGATAAGTTAATAGACATGTGAAGCCCACGGAAGTAGTAATTAAAAATAAATAAATAAATAAAAAATAAAATACAGACATAGTAAATGGTAGAAGTTATAGATAACAAATGTAAAAAGAGATGGTCCATATTGTTAGCATGAAGACAGAAGTTAATCATGGCCATTCTTAATATTGACATAGAATTTCTGTATGTCTAGAAACTGAAGTGAAATTGATCGCCATTTTGCTTTTCAACTAATAATTTAGGAAATTTTTATTGCTTCGAGGTAGTGCATTTCCACGGTGTTAACCCTTTCGCGTTCTTTGGTTTCGCAGTGAAACCACACATTGAACATTTTTTTACTGCGCATGGGCGAAACGCAGAGTAATTTTTCTCTCGTAACTTAAGAGCTAGATATATTGGCCAACTTATATAAAAATTCCAGTTCAATACCGTTAGTATTCACAAAGATATCGGTATTGCAAGAACTAAATTGCTTTTGATCTCTTAAGAGAAACAAATCATGAGGGTTCTTGCACAAATTGATATTTTTTAAAATTGAATCTTCAAAAGTAATATTGAATTTTATGAAAGTTGGATATCTTGAATACTCACGTTTACTTATAAATTAAATACATAATTTAAATTTAATTTCGGTGATAATTTATTCGGAGGAAAAATAACCCCTTTATCGTTCATTGGTTTCACAGCGAAACAACACATTTCTTGAAGATAAAAATTGTTAATTTGTTTTCCTTTACATATTTATGATTAGCTACATGTCTAATACTCATTTTTAAAATAAATTTAGTTATTTTCGAAACGAAACATGTTGTGGGCTTGAAAGGGTTAAGACAACCAAGACACTAGTGTCGGCATTTAAAAATTCTCAAAAATCCTTATCGACTGCTTATATAAACCCGACAACAATGAATTCTACAAGTCTTCTTTGATTGCATTCTGTTAAGATTTTAATATTATCTGTATAATTTATTTTGCTGTTGTGAGATCGTGATATACAGAAGCTAGTGCGATCGAATCATATCCACTCTGTTTTCTTCCTGCCGTGAGCATTTCAGGAGTCATATTTACAACCCATATTCATATTTTCAGCAGTCTTTTCTATTAGTGAGGCCAGAAGAGAAAAGAAAGCGCAGACATGATGAATCGGGATCATGACAACTCTATTATCTGAGGTCAGATGTGATAGCCGTCACATGGGAAAATAAATGATGAATGATGATGGTGGAGATACCAACTCGTCAATTCATTGCTCTTATATTACTCATTCTTGTAGATTTTCTCGGATACCAGACTTACTGCTGTTTGTTAGATAAACAGTGTGAATGTTTGGAAAAAGATATATCCCTTAATATTTTATGACATGGCTTGATTTATGGACGCCATATGTATACCATGTCAAAGTACAAATTTTCTCATAAAAATCAACTCACTTAGAATATCAGTTTTTCTTATGTAAATGTACTGTAACTTATTAGTTTGGAATTAAGCAATAGACATTGTCCCAAAATAGTAGAAAGGTATTTTAAGTATTCTTACGTAGTTACTGAACTTAAGTATTTTTAGTGCGACGAAGTGTTTATATTGAACATTAATAGTACTCTTGTTATATTCTTTTGGTTTCATCTTTTTCTGTCCTTCGCCTTATATTGATTATTTGACTTTGAACTATATTATTCAGGATGTAGCATTACTATCTTATTTAAAACTGAGAGGGCAGACGTTTCTCTAACGATCTAAAGGAGTTGGACGTTTCTCTGATTTGAAATTAATCGAAAATGAATGTGTTGTATGCCATTTTAAATAATGGATGCAACTTAAATCTACGTTGTTGTCATGCAGACTTTGGTGAACAATGAATTGGAAAATATTTATATCGTAGTTTTCTAGCAAAAATGATGCTTCGTATTCATTCAATTATTAAAGGTTACAAGACATTTTCTCTTGCCACTTGGTGTATGCCCAATTGGAAAATTTTCTGTGCCTGAGGGGTTGTGACAAAGGGTTAAAATGGCCTATTTATGGTTATCCTTTCATCATTCGCCACAATATCTTCAGCTCGAAGCAAGTTCTTCTGTTTAAGTACACAACTTTTTCACATGTTTCCGCAATACCCATGACTATCAGCCGGTGATTCCGTGCTATTCCCCCGTTGAAACATCCGCATCTGCATCACGATTTGTTTCGGAAACGTTGAGTTGCCTTCGAAACATAATGAGTTCACGCTTCGGAGAGGGATTCGACTGTTTACGAACGGTTTTTAATTGTGTTTTCGACTTCCGCTTCGCATTAAAAACGCAAAAATCGAAGAAGGCTGCATCATGTGCGAGAAGGAAGGTTTAGTCGAGGAAGGAAGTGCCTCGTGACTTAGACCAGAGCCTCCGCCCTTGCTCTGTGCTGTGCGTGATCCGCGCTTTTTTTCACCAACTTCACCTGTCAGATCGGTCTGGTAACCCTTGACAGTCCAGTCTGTTTCGTTTCGCCAACTCCTTCTCGAAACGGGACTGCAGGGATTTTGCGACGACAGGATGTTGTCTTCTTTTCGTTTTTTCCCCCTTCCTCACCTGTTTCTCGCCACCAACACACACACGGGTCGCCGCCTTCTTTCAGGCGAGTTCCATTCTCAGCCCTGATGGCGTGTTGATGGTCCACAGAACGTTGGATACACCTTTTACCGCAGGATTAGTGCAACATTTGTGGCTGCAATATCTGAAATTGCCTGAAGAATGACCATCGAAAGCTGTGCCATCGGTACAAGTAGTGTTACATGCGTGTGACGTCAAATTTTCTGTCCAGTGGTCATCTCCTACCTCTTGGCGTAAACAGTTACCTCACCGAAGCGATGGAGTAACATTGCGTGAACGATTCTGAATTAGTGTTTGCGAAGGAAGTGCAATTTTTTTGTCATCTGCTGTGCTTTCCCTGTTATTTGAAGAATATTGTTTTGGCGTCTTGGCGAAGACTCGGTCCCAAAAACGTGTTTGTGTTTCCATGGTTGCCTGTGATAGCTACGGACGGTTGCTCTAGAACAACAAATAATTCATAGTAATTATTACTTTAATCATCGTCTAGGAAGTGTTCAATTGTAGAAGCAAGTTTCGTTTTTGAAAGGAATTTTTGTAGCCAAGTTTCATTGATAACCATTATTGTCCTCATCTTACTTGGAAATCTAACTGATCTCGATATCTGCGAACGGACATACTAAATAGTTTAATATTAGTTTATTAATTTGTGTGATTAAGTTTATTTTCCTAATTATTTGAAATTCAACTGTCTGTGGATTAAAACTCACATTTAAAAGAGTTTAAAAATTAGCTGAAGTCACAGCAGTAGTTTTTGATGGCATATTGTGTGTATGCTTATGGTTTGGACTTTTTGAAATGTAAATGAATGAACTTGTTCAATGAAGAAGTGTGTCTTTAAAGGCGAATTAGCGAAATAATTATAAAGTTTGATAGTTTTTCATCGTATGTTTATCAAATTCTACGTTGCATTTGCAGTTGCCTCCATATATTCCTCTATTGCCAGAATGTGGTTGTGAAATGTTAAATGAATTTTCGCAAAATTTCAAAGAAATTTTTTCAAGACTCACAAATATGGAACAAATGCAACAAACTCCATGGAAAGTAAATATTATATCTAGTCTATATAGAATTTGTATCTATTAAAATCGAGTGAAACAAAAATTCCATTTATATTGCTTTATAATTGATAAACGAGGATTATTTTCTATTCATATTAAACTGTATTTGGTAAAGAAAAGTGTATAAACTTCTAGTGTTCACTCGACTGTTGGTATTAAACTGGATTGAAATTCATCATACCTCGATACCTTCCGTGGCTCCCAGTAAAAAGTATACAAACTTCTAGTATTCATTTGACTGTTGGTATTGAACCGGATTGAAATTCATCATACCTACCTTAGTTCCCAATCTGGCATCGAGTTTCATCTCTCGCAATACGAACCCATATAACTCCGCGAGTCTCTGTGATTGACATTTCGCCGTGACACACAATCCAACGTGCTGGCGAATTAGAACGGCCGAGCAAAACAATGGCCCGATTGCTCGTACGGAACGGCGCGGGTGATCTTCGCCAGTCGCAGCTGCTAGTCCAGCGTGATGCAACTGTTGACATTCACGCTCTCTTGTAAAATATTCGTCTCAAAAACAGTGGAATCGAAAGCAAAAAGCGCCGGTGATGCAAATCGAGAGCGGTTGAGCAAGAAGAGAACCGGAACAAACTCGACCGAGTGAGGCCGTGTCTGCCAAGGATTTGCGCAAGCATTCGAGTGAGTCCGAGCAGTCGTGAAGTGATTTGCTTTCGGTTTGACGTCCGGCTGATTGGGGATTGTTGAGCTTTCGCGCCGATGTTGGAGAGACGGCCAGTTCGACCCATGTCGCGAAAGCTTATCGGTAAGTTTTCAAACCTGTTTTGTTAAATCTCTCCATGCTTTTTCGTGCGAATTAAAATGATGTAAAAGGAATTCTGCTTGTTTACATGGGTAAATATGTGGGTTGCTGAATTTAGCTTTTAACCGCCCCCGCGCGGGGGGGGGGGGGGGGGGTGGGGGGGGGGTGGGGCTGGGTGTGGAGAATTGGACGGCTATAGTCGTCATGGGAAAAATAATAGTTCATAACTGCTTCCATTAGTATATGCCTTTAAACAAGTACTGTCAAATTTTCCTATCTATTTTAATACCAGCAGAAGATGTTCAATGTTTTGTGCTGTTTCTACAGGGTGATTTTAAATTCATGGGATAAACTTTAAGGGTTCGTCAGGCACGCAGATTTAAGTCATTTTTTGCAATAGAACGCAATGGGGTCTCAAAATCAAAGGGAGGACGCTACAGGAGGCTCTTTGTAAGTGAACTAAGTAAAGAAACGGATACACCAGATACGGTGTGCAGCATAGGTGTAATGAAATTCCTATTCACAATAGCACAGTTCCATAAATATCACCATTACATGCCGTGTGCATCATGACAGATACAGTGGCAGTTAGATCGGCGTATCAACAACAAACCTATGGAGTACTTAAAGTAAGTGTTCGAAGGACTTGTCACCCAAAGCTTTGCATGTTATTCATGCAAATGACTTGCTGCCCAAATGTAAATTTGTATTCCATTCAACTGAGTTGAACATTTTATCTGGTGTATTCTTTTCTTTTGCTTCATTCGCTGGCAAAGAGCCTCCTGTGGCGTTCGTCCTTTGCGTCCCCATTTTGTATTGTAGAACTGACTTGATTCTACATCAGGGGTGTCAAACTCGCCTCTTTGCGGCCCGCCAAACATGAAATATGTAGGAGAATTTTTAACAAAAATTTCGTAGCTTAATTTTTAAAAATCCTAATCGTACAGAGTTATGAAAAACGAGCCACGTCATTCGCCAATGTTCGATTGCCAGTCATATTACGTCGAGGCACCATTTCCTCAATCAATAAGCAATCAATAACAAGTAAGCAAGTGAAGGTAAACGAGATCCAGTGCTGTTTAGATTTGAAAGCAAAATTCAGTGACGTTGGGAAGCCTAAATTTTAGAAATATTTCCCTACCTCGTTTGAAAATACTCTAAAAATTGGGATATGAAATTGTTTTCAAGTTTGGAAGTACTTATCGGTTACTTTCACTTATCATGGGAAACAAGTCTCCTATCAGGTTCATAATCATTGGATCAATTTAGAAATTAATTCCTGCGGACTGGTTATTTGCAGAGAAGAGATGCTAGGAGTTAGCAAGAAAATATCACTTTACAATTGTCTTTATTATTTTCTTATATTGTGTTTTCGAAATAAATCTATGTTGCTACCATAAAAAGATGCGTCCCGTATAAGTTTAGACCTGGTTTATTTGGCCCGTGAGAGCATTTGATTTTGACTCCCCTGTTCCACATGCTTGCAATACTCTTAAAGCTTGTCCCCTGATTTTAAAATCACCATGCCGAAGCCTTTTAGCAGTTGTGTTTGTAGTGAAAAAGATATAAATACGAATTATGGGAAGTTTTAATTGTGAAAGAGTTAAAAATACAAAAATAATAACAAACAAGATGAGGAGTAAGAATCCGGTGGATGACGTCATCAGAGGCCATTTATCCATGCAGATTCAAAAGCAGAATAGGTTTTCTGTAGAGGAAAAAAACTAAGGTCTGAATTTGATATGAATTTTCCTCTAAGGCCTGAACCTGCCCCGAAATATATTGGAGCGAAAAGCATTTATCCACATTATTGTTTATAGTAAGTGATCCCAAGAACTGCCTCGTGCGGGGAACTCGTGTTCTTATTCCTCCACATGATGAACTGGAGAAGAAGAATCTTTCCGTATTAGCCCTGTGATTTCGTGATTTAGTAATAATCTAACACAGGAATTCTTTATTTCCCTAAATTTTGATCCTTTTTACTCTCCTACTCCCCTAGAAGAAGAAGAAAAATCGCTACTCCATGTGTACAATTGCGTAGAGAAACAAAATAAACAAATGGCAGATTCACTGATGATTGGTTAGTTTAGAAATAGGAATATTTCCATAATTATATATATATATATATATATATATATATATATATATTGAAGTAAGAATATGACAAAAGCCCTTATCATGGAAGTTTCCTTGACCCTATAACGTCGTAATCTATGACTCTAGATGGGGTCGCCACCTGTACTTTTAAGAATGTATGATCTAAAATGACAATTTTCAACCTTTTCCACAGATATGCCAGTTTCAAATCCATTTCTCTATGTACTTATTGGTTTTAAAATTGCTGTTTTTGTGTGAAATAAAAAAACAGACAGCTTAATTCCGACATAAAATAATGGAAATGAACTAACAAATTAGGGGAAGCGGGAGGTGATTATTATCCCGAAGGTAGAAGCTTCACATTCTACAATATTCATAATCACAATTTTACAGTAATACTTCATGTGTGATGCTGATTGGTGCTTAAATGTTTTATTTTAAGCGAGGAATCATCATATGCAAAGGCTTATTAATTTTCAAATGACAGTATTAGCAATAGTCTGAAATTAACATTTGTTATTCAGAAAGTTAGCATTTAATGCTTTTGTTTTTCTATCGCCTGTTTTTCCCCTATTATTATTACTATGCTTTCTTTTACTTGACTTGTAAATTGATTATTAATTAATAAAATTAATTAACAAAAAATAATGTCATCCAGTAAGCTTAAGGAATTTCTTTTCTTAAATTAATCTCAATACCTAAGGTATTTTATTATACCTCTACTAGAAAAAAAATGGCCTTATGGTTAAAGTTATGAAAGAATATATTAAAAACAATTCTTGTCTTACGAGTAATATTTGTACGTTAATTTTGCCTCGTAATTGCATCAGCAGAGTTATGCAATGCCTGTATTTATTTATTTTCATTACAAGTACGTGCCTAACCTGCTTTCAAAAAACTTTTGTCTGTAACCTTCATCTTTAAAAAATCCATGAAAAAAAAGCCGTTTTTTAAATTAAGTGTTTATAATTGCAAAATTTCATGTAAAAAAAATGGAGGTTTCGTTTACTTTGCATGATCAACTGAGCGAGTAGTTCATAAAAGCCGTTTTGTTAAAGTATGTCAACCAAAACTAGAAACACATAGAGAAAAGCTATTTTTAATGAATTCTTTTTAATTTTGCTACGGTTAACGACTGTATATACAAAACATCCTTCAACTGCATTGAGATTTTTCAAATTCTAATCGTAGATGTAGCTTTCAGATTTAATGCCTGTATTCTTTTTTTTCCCTCTCTGATCATGCTTGACTGGTTTTTCCGTTTTATCGGCAATTACTAGAGGTTGCTCTTTTTTCCATCCGTTTTAGAACTAACAGTTATTTCTCGGAACTTATACCGAGTTCTTTGCAGTATGTCTCTCCAAGTTCTTTAGAAATTGTGGTTAGGAAATCCCAACATTAATAAAATTCCTTTTGTGATGAAATTCTAAGAAATTTTGTATCTATGGTAAAGCTCTTTTGTTAGAGCTATTTATTTTTGTGACGTGGAATGGTATTGAATGAAACGGTCTTGATTTCTGTTCCTTGATTTATTGATTGTTATTAGATTGCGATAATGTTAAATATAATGCAGTTTTTTGTTTTTTTTTGCTTTAAAACGAATAGCAAAATTGATTTTCTTTCTGAACCTATTTTAATTATTTCTCGAAGCCATACTTAATACCAGGATACGTAAGTCGTGTTGTTTATTATCGTTGAAATGTGGTGGCATTCCTGAGATCTTTATGGGCGCTCCTATGCGTCTATGAAACAAAATAGCCTATTCATGATTGCGGACAATGGTCCGTTACTTCCGTTATTTATAGATTATAGAATTTTGAAGTTGATTATCAGTACGGAATGTTTAATATATCAATTTTGAAGCATAAGCAATCGATAAGGACTTCAAAGGATAATTATACAGGGCGTCCACACCTATTTTATAAAACGTTAGAGATTGACATTGATTCAGATCCAATTGGAACCAGCGGGAGTGTGTTCCCCTAAACTTTCTCGTATACTTCCCCCAAAAAGTGCCGTTCCTCGTTCCCCCGCGTGGCTAAAAAAATTCGAACCTACTGTTATCCAGAATCCAATGACAATCGGAAGGTTTTTCATTATAGTGATTGAAAAATATCTGGGTAAAGATTACAATTCAAAGAGATGCGTACCGATTAAAACGCATCTATCGCACACTGCTGGGTTTCACTCTTGCCGTCTCAAGGACAAACTGACGTAATTCGCTCCTTTCGCGAGCACAGACGATTGCTTCCGTACGCATGCGCGTGGATAGAGCGGATTGGTTTCAATGTTAAATTATACAGGCCGACAGACAGTCAATCCTTTGACGGATTTGGCCCAAAATTTGATGCGGACCTACATTCATGACGATAAAACTGTGTACCAAATTTTATCCATCTAGCTATTCAAGTTATTGAGTTATAGTGTTCACATGACCGCGGACAGACAGACAGACTTCCCGTTGACGGATTTTGTCCAAAATTTGATAGAAACCTACAAATTGTGTGTCAAGATCACATACCAAATTTCATCCCTGTAGCTCTAATAGTTATTGTGTTCACAGATACACAGACAGATATAAAACCAAAATTGTGTTGTTCGGACTCGGGGAGGTCTAAAACGTGGAGATTCATCAAAATCTCGAGTTCGAATTTTTTGACGATTACAATACTTTCTCTTTGTATACTTCGTATACGAGATGGTAAAAATGCTTTAAGGGAAGGGAAGAATTGTAATATATATTTTTTGAGTCCTAAATATATTTCTGAAAAAGTTACGAATTCTAACTTTTTATATCCTATCAGTCATATTTAGTAAAATATTCTTGACACTCTTAACATTTTAAACACACACACACACACACACACACAAATAAAAACACCAGTCCCACTCTTCTGTGACTAAAACTGAGCGAGTTATGGAGCTTTGAATTTCGTGATTTTTAACCAATCAGCGGCCTCTCGGAACAAGTGCTGCGCATTGAGTGGTAACTGGTCTTCAAGACGCCTATTGAAATGGTGGTAAGTCAGCGATATTCAAAGCTCCATAACTCGGTCAGTTTTAGTCGCAGAAGAGTGGGACTTTTTTGGTTTATGTTAGAGTCTCAAAAAATAATTTATTAAATATGATTGATAGGACCAGGAAACTGTATAAAAAGTTAGATTACGTAGCGTTTTCAGAAATATATCTATTCACTCAAATATATATATATATATAGTGTGGATTCCCTGTATATCCATACTAATTAAGAAAAAAAATCCTCATTTTTTTTCGCTGTCGTAAAGTGCTTTCCCACCTACAGACTAAATGAAATATTCCTGGCAGTCTGCCAATGGAGGCTTGCGATCCGTGTTGTAAGTACCTACACCAGAGTATGACTCTTCCTACCAACTATTCCACCATAATAAGGAATAAATTATCCGACATTCCGTTCCATCGGTTCCGAATTAAAATTCATAAATTGAAAAATGTATTATCATTAGATGTGTTGAGTGGATAGTTTACTTCGAATTAGAAAGGCACCAAGGTTAAGCGGGCCATTCATCGCTCTTCCAAAATGGAAAATCTCCCGTGTGGGGGGAGGAGGAGGGGGTGGGTAGGTAGGATTCTACGACTTTAAAC
>BGPR01000867.1:202676-228836 GCA_013235015.1 Araneus ventricosus
TAAATGATACAGTTTTTTTAGGAGCTGATTTAAGGAAGTGCACAAGTGAAAATGTTTAGAATTCAACCATTTTACTTTCCATTTTATAAAATTATCGATACTATAAAGGCATGTTTTGTGTGGATGTCCAGACGAATCTATCGCACCTACAGCTAGAAATTTGGCACAGGTAGTCGTTTGTGGTGACTGAATGCACTCGAAGCCTAAATTTTAAAAATTTAATCTAGAAAATTTTATTTTGTTTTGTGTTATTGTGATTTTTTCGCACTAATTCTATTAGAATGGTTTCGAATAATGTAGCGACAAAAATAGATACACCATCGGAAAGAGTACGCTGATTTCCATTCAATGAAGTTAGTTTAATTTTTAACGTAATTTACTGAATTTTGAGAAATTTTTAAAAAATACCCATTTTCGCTGTCGCAATGTTACTTTTGTTTTTAAATTTGTTGCATCCGACTTTCAATAACACTATTATTTTCAATTTTTTCAGCTTATGTAGAACGGTTCTGTGGATTTAATTTTAAATAAACATCAGAGAAGTACACTCTTTTCATGTGAACTCTTTTAACTCTGTAAATGAAAAGTATTTTCCAATTGGTATTCATGAAAACTTTCAAAATTTTCCTCTTACCCGTTATTCTTCAAACTTTTATCTGATGTGCATCTTCCATTTCAGAGCCAGTATACCCAAGTTATTGTCTCATGCTCAACCTCAGGCAGTGGAGGATCTACTCCAGTGACAATCCACCAGGGGTCTCTGGGATGCCCTTCGGTAGAACTGCCTTGTCACTTTCTATATTATTATTATTATTTGAATTGCTTTGTAAAATACACACATTTTAATTAATTTTTTTACATTTGAAAAAGAGGCTAAGGGATAAACTAAGCTATTTTATATTTAAATAAAAACATCAAATATTAATTTAATGATTTACACAGACGTGCACTAGATTTCATATATACCTAATTATTACAATTAAATTGAAATTACCTTTCTTATAATCATACATCTTAAAACCATAAAACTATTAGCACTATAATTAACCAAAACAAAACTTGAAAAGGGCAATCCTTATTTGAAATTAACAACCAAAGTGGCTAACTAGCTCTGGGACTAATTTGTCTTGTTAATCTAGATTTCTGGCGCCAACCCTCCAATGCCAAATTGTTGGACAATAAAAGAATATGTCCTAATATTATTTCAGGATGAGAATCAATGAATAGAAATATTAACTGTATACAGAATGTTTTCGTTGTTAGCAGTAAAATGATTCAACAGGCCGAGTTATTAACTAATTTTTTATTATGGGAGAGTGACGGAATGCTGTACATCTTAGTATAGGTTTAAGCCAAAAGAGAATAGGAAATCCCTGCTTTTTCTCAGGTAGGATTTAACAGATAGACACGTGATCAAAGTGAAGGGAATAATAGCTATTTTACTATATTACGTAAGTTTTTAGGGAGTGCATGGCGACAATAAGTCGCTGATTGCGAGTTGTGTGCGCATAAACGATTAAAATATTCTTAGTAATAAATATGTCAAAACCCAGCGCGGGAAAAGAACGAAAACTAAAAGAGATTTTGGAATACATTAAGACTTTAAAATATATAATAGAATTTGAAATAAAATTAAGTGAGATTATTACATACAACCAAGTCTTCTAAATAGATATTCCTTATAAAGCTAGGTATCTATAAGAAGATATCAGGGTGAATGTGTTTTAGGTTATCTACTCGCCGTGACTAATCAATATATTCTCATTAAAATGAAAAGGTATTGATAATAAAAAAACCTTCATTTTTTATAGTTTCCATGCGATGCTAGAAGACAAGGAATGATGTCTGTCCCGTCCAGGTGGTAGATGCCAGTGGTACATCGTCGAGGCACAGCATGTCGAGTGTGGACAGTGGACGGTCCGGCTCAGATAAGGATACATTCAATCATTCCTTTAGCTGTTTTTTCACCTTTCGAGAGATTCTTGTATGTGCCTTGGCATAGCGACGGAGGGTAGAAATGCCCTAGACAAGACTTATGTAGAGTTCTAACCTGTGGTGCGAAGGACCAGTAGGGTACCGAAATCAAAGTCGGTAATGGACACAAGAAAAACAGAGAGGGATTAAAGAATAAAGGGATTTATTTCCCAAATTGTGAAAAGTAAAGTGAAAGTTGTACTCTAAAGGCTAGTCAAAATAAGAAAAAAGAAAATAAAGGAAACCTGGTAAATAAATGATATATTGTTATTACAGGCCCTACTATCATGAATCAACAATGTCTGCAAAAGCTGAGCTTCACATAAGGCACCACTCTTGTGTGTTTTTTTTTATTTTGTCTTCTGATTTAGGGCTTATCAATTGATAATTGAGTCAACTTAAGCCCTTATTATTATTACATTATTGAGAAAACTTCTTTCATCGACAGATCGTTAAGTGTGGTTAGAGATATATATAATAGTAGGGGGTACTGAAAATAAAAGGAGTGATCAAGGGTCGCGAGGAAAATTGGTTGGCCCCCCGCCTTAATGGGAACCATGGAGACAAAACGGTGTGTGTCTATGTCATTTTAAAACTAGGGACGATAAAGAGGCGCTATTCACACTTGCTAAACCACTTATGACTCTGCTGTTGTAAAAAAATCATATTACAGCTCCAGTACCTCCTCACCTTTGCTACGCCACTGACGTCGATTTCATGAGAACTTGGTGTTTCATGCAAAGATCAATGGATTTTATTTCTCTGTCTCTCAAATGAAGAATTGCTGAATCCTTAAAAGAATATTTCTTTCAATTCTAAAAGGCGTCAATTTAATTGCAGACGAAAAAGTATTTCATCGTTACTAACAAGATTAGATGATGCCCGGAGCACAATTTATTTTTCCTCGCCCCACTGACTCATTCGTTACTCCTTGACTTAAAATGTAAATTAAACACAAAAATGTGCCTGCTTGGCCCAGGTATCTATACCCCCCCCCCTTCTACCTTTCTCTCACTGCCACTGTATTTCATGCATTTCCTTTCCTTCCTCTCATCCAGCCCCCTTCACATTGAAGAGTTGTCTAATTGAACATTCTAACGTAAGAAGTAGAGTTAGAGTATTCTACTTAGCAAAATTCTAAATTGCTGGATTTATTTAAGCTATTAAAAAATACATTTAATTGTGTGCTTGGAAATCAGCAAAAAGCAGTATTTCTATTAAAAAAAAATGCTTTATGTGTAACATAATTAATTATCTATTAACAATCACCTTGTCAAGAAATCTTTTGTTATTTTAAGCTTAGGAACAATGAGAGAAAATGCACTAGAAATTATTAATCGATATTAAAACTTTCTTTTCCTGTCATGCTATAACATATTCTTTTCCCAAAGTTTTAATTCAACTGATTGGACTAGCAGAAACAACACTTTAAACAAACTCGAGATAAATGCTGACACCTTTCTCCTTTAATGCTTTACTGGTTTCTCTTCCTTTTATCAGTGAGTGGTTTTCCTTTTCTTTCATTATTTTAGAGATTGCTCAGTTTGGTGGTGAAACATCCTGATTTGGTTATTGAAACATTGTTCCCACAAGCATCCACTAATCTATAAAAGCCTTTAAAGGATTGAAAGTTACGTGGGGAGCCGAGTAAAACCAAAAATAAAGCTTAGAAAATAATGACTTTCTAAGATCTAGGTTTTATAATGATTCTCAACCAAAAGTAAAAAAGTTTTATTCCATCCTGTTGAAGTAACAATTATTGTCTGATGCCTTTAATTTTGTTTTGACGACCGTGCAACTCCAGATACTAGCTTTTTAATTCCCCATAACAAGCATCACATTTAAAATTTCTATTTATTATTTTCTTTTTTTTTAACCTTTAATTATTTCATACCATTTCGTGTGCAAATAACTAATAATTTTCAGAATAAGTTTTCCCTACCACACTCCCAGGTGGCCTACCTTGTATAAAATCAGAATTTATTTAAATGATTAACTTGATTATTGAATTCAGAAATATTAAAAGGGTTGTTTATTTGAACCCATGCACCACCGTCCAGCACAAGCAGGAAGCGGTGAAAATGATAGAAGGAACTACTCTTCACATATCTGAAAGAAGCTCAGGTTAAATGCAGAAGCGTGTAGTAAAATACTATTAAACAGGAAGAGCATGCGTGACAGAGTTTTACTTCCTAGCACGATGAGAAGTGAAAGAAGCGAGGATGTGGAAAGTTAACCCAGGACATTCATAATGGTAGTCCAATCCAATCTTTTGTTTTGGAACACTGTCTCAAATGCTTAATCAGTAACCAAACGGTAATTGACGTAGACTAAACGGTACGTTGGGAATTCCAACGGGTTGGTTTTCCATCGTACCGTTCGTGTTAATAAATAGTGATCCTTCGAGGACGAGCTGATAAATCATCCATGTAGAGGGGCTGATGGGAAGTAGCTGTGGCCTCGGAGTTGGTGGCTAGATTGGCCTGGAAGAAAACAGGACGGTGGAGGGCAGGGTTTCTCTCAAAAGCGAATTTTTCCGCAACTGTGGGTGAGGGGACTGAGGCCTTGTCGATGACATTTGGAGCCCGTGATCGTCGACTTGAACGGGTGGAAAAGAAACGGTCTTTGGGCCAAATGGAATGGATTATTCACTGTGAATAGCATCATTTAAGGCCTATTCACCGCTGCTTCCTGAATTTTTGGAACACGGGAAGGAAAAAAAGCATGTCAATGAGTCGAAAACCTATGATAAGATTTGGAGCAATGAATGAATGATGCGCACTGGAATTTCCAACATTCCTTGCTCCAAAACCCATCCTGCCAATTCCTGTTTGGGCCGCCTCAATGCAGGGCTAGCAGGGAAAATCACAGTCTGGTCTACCGATTGGAGACCTCGCTGTCGAGGCTAGAAATGAAATCAAGTATCCCCGTGCTGGGAAGAGAAGTGTGGGATGGATTGGTACTGACTGTCTCCAAAGTAAACTTTGGAGACATCCGTGAATGTTTTGCTAATTTTAGAACTAAAATGGGTGGGAAAAACCGTCGTTAGATGCAACAGGCATAGCAGCCTTCTCTTGGAAGTCACCGCTTAGAGGTGGGAGACGGAATGTTTTGAGATGCAGTGCTAGTTAGATTGCTTCTTTCGACCAGGTGGCTCGCAGAAGTCCATCAACACATCTGATCAGAGAGCACTGCGCACCGGGCTACTTGCTAAGTCCACTCTCCAGCGCATCGCGACACTGCAGATTGCATGGGAACAACGTGGCGGAGATGATCTCGACGGCTTGCCGGTCAGTAAGCTATCCCTTCATTATCGCTGTGCTGCGGGCAACGCATTCTGAATAGCAACTAGCCCGCTTTGTTTTGCGTGGCAGCATTTGCGTACAAGCCTATCCTTTAATCAGTCATCTGTTTGGTCACCGAGGTAGATCTATCAGGTATTGATTGTAGGTTTGCTGGAATTTATAGCTATTGACAAAGAATATTTCCGCGATTAAAAATGGCCGAAATTTGCTTCATCTGAATTAAAGTGTTATTATTTGAAATTATTTGGAATTTTTGGATATGTTATATAAATCAGAAATGTTTTCTAATTTGATCAATCATGAAATGCTATTGATTATTGTATAAAGTTCAAGTCTGATCAAGTATTTTTCGTATTAACAGAGTTTCGTTTATCGCAGGTTTATACCATGTACGAAGAGATTATTCTTCCAGCGATAGAACCACTTCTTGACTATTGATTTGTTAGATCATTAATGTGCATTGTGGCATGCCTCCGCAGTACTACAATCAACTGCTAATGGCTGAAACTTATTGGGATTGGTAAGACATTTGCAGCAGGTATTCTTGTGCCTACGTTTGGATTTTGCGAAGGTCCTATGTACTCAAACACTATTAAAGAATTAAAGTTTAGCGGAACATTTTGCATGGTATTTTTATAATTTTTTCCATGTTTATTTGCTTTACCAGTCAATAATGATACTATTTTTTTCGCAGCCTATTGTTAAATTCAAAATCTCTCTGAAATTCTTAGTTAGAATATTAGATTCTGAAAAATGTTTGTTCAATGTTAAGTTAAATTTTAACTTATGTAGTTTAGGGATTTAAATTTCTCATCAGCATTTAATGTTTTCATAATAAAACCACTCTCTTGATGGTGAATTCCGACTTGATAAAGTTTTGTTTTTATCCATCTTTCATAAATCTGTATTAGAAAAGCTTACATGCGTGGAGATTGATTTAAAATCAATAAAATATCTTGTTTGGAGAATCTAAGGGGGGAAAGGCTCAGTAAATTGCTCTATTACACATTGCGAAGGAAACCTGAGGCCTCTGGTTGCGTTGATATTTATTTAGATTATTATATTTTTTGTTGTTTTAAGATAAAGGAGGAAGCGGTTTTCTGTAGTTAATTAAGTTTATATGTTCATGTACGTATAGACTTCCTTTTGTGTAATTAGAATGATGAAAAAGCATGTGCAATGCATAAATTTAGGTCATAATATTTATAAAACCCCAAAGATGTTTAAGATAAATTAAAATAATATAACCTGGAATTGCTGGTAACATTCTCCTGCTTATATCTTTGCAAGATGGTATAAATATTTTAACTGCTATTGATGATATATAATACTTAACCGTAGGCTACTTCTTTTTTTTTACCTTGTTGGCATTAAAGGCTTGTTTTTTTAGTTACATGCAGCGTATGAAGAAATCCTATTATCACAACGTAGCGACTGGTTTTTTTTTGATATTATAATAGCTCACATCCCAAATTTTCGTACGGAACGTTTGAGATTTATTTCTCCCGTTGTCCATACAAGTTGTTGCTTGATATAAAGAATTTTTTTAAGTATTTAGTATCTGTTGCTTAGAGGTCATTGCTATATTTAAAACTTTTCGATGGAGTGTGTTTCCCAGCGTGTTCCAGATTGTAAATGTCAGCTTTTTAGAATTGGGGAAAAGTTGATAATGTTAGAAACTTTGCAAAAAATTGCCTCCACGTTTGTTGGCAAGTTAAAAATGAATCTTCCATTTCAGTCATGAAAGTAAGCAGAAGTCATACCAGTCATACAGCTTTAAGAAGTATAAATTTTTTAGTTAATTATAATGCCCTATTAGTTAAGAAAAGAAAAGATGAAAAAAGTCTTTAGTATAAAGCTAATGAGTCAAACACTAAAAAAACATCGTGCACTTAGATTCAAATCTTAATGTTTGATGCTTGAACATTGTTAGAATATTCGTATACGTTAAAATGAATTAAGTATTATTATGAATGGAACATTTCTGAAAATTTATTGACATAACGCAAAATCATAACGTTCGAAAATAGCCACATGTTGGGCTGGTGGTTGGCCAGCCGGTTTACGTAACTGTTCTTTATTTTATCGGCGCATCGATAACGGAATTTCTACGCTGATACCGCCAGAAATCCATTCAGTAACCAGAAGGCAAGGGGTTTTAATCGATTCAATCGACGGGCTTATCTTTTGTTTATGCCTCGGATCGGCACAAGAGCGATGGAAGCTTTTTTAGGCCCACCCCTTCCTCCCTTCCGCGACGAGGAATCGTTTGCGTAAGCTTTGTAAATCGCCACGTGCGGCCCATCTACACGTTGCGCGCATCTCTTAGACGTCTTTAGTCAAGGTCACTTCATTTGCGGTGACTTTTTGATGAGCTCTTACGCTGGATCCCCTCTCATTTTGTTTTTTTCGTATGTGCAGAAAAGGGGAGGGAGGTGCGTTGCAACACTGAATCGCTTACCTAAGATTTTCGTGTTTCGCTCGTATTTTGACGCCGAAAGTTTGGGTTATCGTTTCCAAACAGCGAGGCCATGATTTTGAATTGTTCCTGTCTTTTTTTGGAGAGTGGGATGCATGGCAGGGGAAGTTAATTTACTGATTGTATTCATAAACACAACCTTTGATATTCTAGCTTTACTTTCTCGTATGTTTTAAGTATACAAAGAGAAAAGATTGTGATCGTCAAAAAATCTGAACTCGAAATTTTGGATCAACATCCACGTTTTAATCTCCCTTGAGTCCGGAAAAAAACACAATTTTGGAAATTGTGTCTGTCTTGTGTGTCTGTGAACATCATAACTGAAAGCTATAAGAGCTACGGGGATGAAATTTGGTATGTGAACTTGACATTTATGGATTTGTAAAGCTTTCTATCAAATTTTGGACAAACTGTCAACGAGAAGTCTGTCTGTCTGTATGTCCAGTTTGCGAACACTATAACTCAAAAACTTGAATAGCTACGGATAAAATTTGGTGCTAATAGTTTTATCGTCATGGATGTAGGTCCGTATGTGCCTTGGGCCAAATCCAATAAATATGATCATTCGTCGGCCTGTATAATTCACCATTGAAACCAGTCCAGCATTCCACGCGCATGCGTATGGAATCTTCAGAGCTCGCAGCGAGCGTAATTACGCCTGCTTGTCTGAGACGGCAAGAAAGTGAAACCTAGTAGTGTGCGATAGATGCGTTTTAATCGGTACGCATCTCTTTAAATTTTACCTGTATATTTTTCTCAAACCACATAATGAAAACCTCTGATAGTCATTGACTGGATAACATTAGGTTCGGAATTTTTTTGTTTCATTTTGGGAAATAAGAACCGCACCTTTAAAGTATACGAGAAAGTTTTATGGGAGAACACCCTGCTGGTTATTAAACTGGCATAAGTAACCCTGTATAGTGGTCGATAAGTCGAAACAGCATAGTAATCGACACCTATTCGTTTGAATGAAAGAGCGAGATTCAAATGAAGCTGCAAATATTTGTGAGTGAGAATATTTCACCCTTTTTCTTCACGTCTGCTTGGAACATGTGTAGTCCATGTTCATATAGAACTTAGAAAAAATCTGTAGAAATATTCATTATCGATTGAGCAGGCCTTGTTTGAATCTCCTCTTTGAAATTTCTCAAAGAATTGAGAGACAGGTGTTGCTTTTTATGACCATGTGTTGTTCTACCCTAACAGTGTCTAATGGCTGAATATATAAAAAAGTTTATTAACCTTTCCTCATGTACCCTCTGCCTCATTATTTATTTGATTAAGACATCGAAACACTAAAGCTGACAAACTGGACTGCGATCTGCTTATGTTCAATGGTCAGAATTCAGCTCAAGATCGGTTCTGAGGCTTTGGCTGCGCGTACAGAATAAGAAGCCACAGTATTTGATTTAAAAAGAAGAACAAAATTTATTTAACAGTAACCTTAAGAAGTACAATATATCGACGAAATTTTAATAAGTGTGTTATTTTGAGCCGCACCGTGTAGTTAAAGATGATTTGCAAAATTTCATAGAAAAAACAAAAAAAATATGTTATTTGAATTTACTGTAAGACAGGCAGGACATGCTTTTCATTTTCCCTCACAACCGGACCAAAAGTCTCAAACCGATACGCAATGCCTCTATTTTAAACTTCTTTGCTTAATTTAATAATCTCTACGGAATTCTCCTTAATTCCAGGCCAAGGTGCTTATTAAGGTGCCGGCCTTTGAGCCGGAGGTTTTTTAGGGTCGAAACCCGATTCCACTGAATATTTGTTATGTATCTGGTCGGCCTGCTGAACGTTAAATCATACGTAGGGGGCTCCAACGTCCGCACCGCTGGTGCGGCGGTTGAGAGGGGTTACCAGATCAGGTGTCGTCCCGTCATTCGACCCGCGGTTCAAAATGACGAGGTCCTGTCCCAAAATAACTCCTCGTGTTGCTCAAACGGGAATTTTAATATAACTAAACTAAACCTATTTAAATCATATTAGATTGCATCAAAATAAAAAAATCTTCGGGAAGGGAGGCAGTGGGAGACTAAAATGTTATTTGAGTTTTCTGGATATTTTGAGATACCGAAATCAATCATTTCATTGTTTATTTCTAGCCAGTTTTTTCTTTAATTTTCATCGTACCTATTATTATTATTAATGATTTGGATTGCTGTTCACCAGATAAATTTTCCAAACTTCTGGATGACGACATCTGAGTCGACCCCCAAACTTCTACACCATCAACGTCAGAATGTCTGCTACTCCGTAGATTACGCCTATTGCCCAATGATATGCAGATTAAAAAAGTGGAAATACTCCCCAACGATGCGAAACAACGTTAGATTTTTCGACCTGGTTTAAAATTTTGGAAAAAATTAAATACGCATTTCTTAATGGCTCGCTTTGTACGCTTATGTTGTTCTCAAATAGATATTTTCATAATTTTAAATTTGAAGAAATATTGAAATTATTCACAATGTTCAGTAGTACGTTTTATTTATTTACTTTTATTTTCCCCATTCTTTCTTAATTTTTTTTTTTCACTTTCCCAAGGACATTAAAATAGCCGTATTGTTTTCGATAAATACCAAAGACAATATCTGTTTTCAAGGTCGGCCGACCCCGTGATCCCCACCATTACTTACTTCAAAAGCGGTCATCTTCAACAAAGCCACAATTCCCAGAAACCGCGAGACAAAACTGAACAATGAGAAACGGCGAGCAATTTCTTCGATCGCCGCCAGCGGACACCAAGCGGCCAGGGAAGCCATCCATCAAAAACTTTACTCCACAAACTTTAAATAAAAGGAGTGGGAGAGAAAAGTCGAAAAGAAGGAAGAAATGAAGCGTTTTTGTTTCGGGTGGAAACGCCTTCACGTCCTCCTCCCAGCATCATTTCCTGCCCGCTGCTCTCAATTCCAGAATCTTCCATTATTATTGCTTGACTGAATTATTTTCTTGTGTGTGTGCCGGACGCTGGAGGAGTGTGGTGTTCCGTGTTCGTTTGTTTGCGTGCGGCACCCCTTGTACTTCGTCACCTTTTGTGTCCCGAAACACATTCTGATTCTGGAGATTCTTACACTGTTTGTGTATATTTATTATTTTATTAAGCGAGACTGGCAACAGTTACAGTTAGAGCAGCGCTTTTTCTTCTTGAGAACTTTTACCCTTTTCCTACAGGAATGCTCTGGAAGTGTCCTATCGTTTGGTTTCGTAACGTTATGTCTGGATTGAAGGAATTTCAAAGAAGGCGGACGTGGAATTTTTGATGATTTATTTAATTGAATTTGAGTGCGTTGCTCAAAAAATTTATTGTGTTTCCGTTTTATGTCACGCTGACTTGTTCTTGGATCTAGTGATTTTATGTGGCTGCGACAGGGGATGAGCAATACGTAACTGAACGAAGTAATGAATTTAGTGTGTTTTTCAGTGATTTGTGTGTGTGGCGATGCCGTCTCATCTCTAGCAGTTCTTAGTTGCGGGAAATATCTGTAAATTAGTTTGCGCTTCTTTCTTGGCCGCGTCCGAAAATCGAAGGCGAACTATTTCTGTTGCGTCGGTATCTAGGAGCACGTAATGCAGCTTTGAACCAGTTACTTTTTCGCGAATTATTAAATGCTGTCAAGTGACTCTCGCTGAAATATGCAGATAAACAATGCGTTAAATATGCAATTTTCCCATTTTTTGGGATCTCAAAACAGGATGTATAGAAATATATTTCTCTGGAGATGTGGAAAAAATATCGCGAACCCATTTTGGTCGGGAAATAAATTTTTTAAACCTACAATTATGCAAATACATACAGGGTTTTTTTCAAAAAAATTAATAATAAAAATGCTAAATCGTTTTTTTAAATTTTAAGGAAATAAATGAAAATAAAATCCAGATGACTTTCTCATTAGTATTAACGCTAACTTAGGGATACCATATTCAAGTCTTCGCGACTTCAAAAACTCATTTTAATTTTTTTATTGCTACCCACAATTTAAGAAGCCCTTCTCAAATTGACTCATATTTTAGGGACACTTTCGCAGGGTAGCGAGTTTGAAACCGATTCCTCTGAAACACCGCCGTTCACTTTCTGGTCTACCCTTTTTCCCGTTAGTGTGGAATGTAAATTTGGACAGGGAATGTCAGGATGGAGCCGGAACACTGTTCCGACACTGATTTTTTTTTTTTGCGAGAAATAACAAAACCAGCGGGAGTGGTCTCCCCTAAACTTTCTCGTACACTTCCCAAAAAAGGTGCTGTTTCCCCTCCCCCCCGTGTGGATAAAAAAAATTGAACCTACTGTAACCCAGGGTCCAATGACTATCGAAAGGTTTTTCATTGTAGATTATAATGATTGTAAAATATTTAGGTAAAGAATCAAATTCAAAGAGATGCCTACCGATTAAATGCGTTTCGATTTCCACTCTTGCCGGCTTATGGACAAAGTCACGTAATCCTTCCGCGTGCACAGATTGCTACCAGTACGCATGCGCATGGGAATCGGATTAAAAATGAACAAGTATACGATTATACAGACCGACAGACAGTCAGTCCGATGACGGATTTGGCCCAACATTTTATACGGACCTACATTCATGACGATAAAACTGTGTACCAAATTTTATCCATCTAGCTGTTCAAGTTTTTGAGTTATAGCGTTCACATGACCGCCGACAAACAGACAGACAGACTTCCCTTTGACGGATTTTGTCCAAAATTTGATAGAAACCTACAAATTATGTTTAAAGACCACATACCAAATTTCATCACCGTAGCTCTAATAGTTTTCGAGTAATCGTGTTCACAGACATAATTCCTAAATTGTGTTTTGGGGACTCATGGAGGTCTAAAACGTGGAGATTCGTCAAAATCTCGAGTTCGAATTTTTTGACGATTACAATACTTTCTCTTTGTATACTTCGTATAAGAGAAAGAAAAAAATGTGAAAACATCCTTAAAACAGCGTGATTTTTGCCACCCAGGTTAGAGCGTCTGGCACTGCTTATTTTGCGATTGCAACACTGGGAAATGTCAGCCCAGCTGCCGCCTTTGTCTACTGATCTTGATTCAAAATCTCGAGTTTTGTCCCAAAATAGCCCTTCCGCGATTTCAAAACAGGCCGTTGATGCAACTAAGTTACGAACGAATCAAATTTTTAATCGTAACAATTTTAGCATTATAACTGATCCACCCCATTGGTAAGGATAACCTGAGCTGACCGTCACTTAATCCAAAAATTATTTCAGTTCGAAAATAAAGTAGGGCTCCTTGGACGATGATAATTAATTTAATGAAAGCGAAATGATTATTTACACTTATTTACATTTTACAAAGAAAAAGGGAAAAAACACATTTTACCGGTTTTACAATGCCGGACCTCTTCGCGTACCATATAACTCACAGTCTGTCAGAGAGTCATCTGCGTAGAAGGAGGGAGGCAGCGCCACCTGGCGGATACTTACATCTGTTACAGTATTGTATTTCCATCTTTGGCGAAATTGGACGCGAGGCAGTTTGTTAATTTTATGTAAACAGTCTTACCATTTAAAATATCTTTCAGCTAAACCTTATAATGTTCTTTTTTTTTTTTTTACTTTTTTCAAATAAGTAATGTTTAATGACAGCCTTCCCTACCCGAGTAGAATAACCAGATGTTGCGGAAACTACTTTCAAAACCTTCCTATTCATATTTCAAATTTTCGGCGTAGGTTTATTCTGAAAAACGATTTCTTTTTCATGCGCGCGTGATAAAGTGGGGCAATAAGAAAATATTCGGGATTTTGCAATGCGTTCTCTTTTTCATCTCATCGTTTAATGCAGGCGGTGTGAGTGATAAAAGACCATAATTCTCCGCTGGAAGATAATAAAATTCTTCCAATAGAGGAAGAAATGGGGCCGATAATCTTTTTTCTTTTTTTTCTTCCAGTCCATATTTTACTTTCTCTTCATTTTTTTCTGCAGATAAAGCCGTGCTCTGATACCATCGTTTTGTTGATGTTCCGCTGTAAATAATCCCTTCCCTTTTGTTTTCTGTCGCGTAGCAGAGGGAAGTTAATGATCCATAATGAATCCACGGATCTTCTTGCGGTTTGTCCTCTTGCTATCATTCGGGATTTGGTTCGTTTGCTGCCTCTTGGGAGAAACTTTTGTTTGGCGACACGATTCGGCTTGGCGCCTGATCTTGGCGAAGTATGTCGGTTTCAGTGTCGTAATTCACTCCCGCTCTGTTAATTCTCTCCGCCTATAAAAATTTTTTGTTGTCTTCTGTTCAGCCGGTAGTCCTGAAAATCTTTTCAATGGTGTGCCGCTTTTAAATCTATTACCTTAAATTATATCCCATGTTTCTAAAACAATTTGTTTTTAGTAATTTGTTATCCCTGTTTTTAAAGCAATATGTTCGTCTTGTATCTTATAGTAAATTATTTGAAATGAGGTGATAATTTAGGAACGAAAATTTATTACATTAAAATTATGGAGCATCATTTTAATTCTACTCTATTCTTGGCATAGAAATACCTAATGTTTGAGTTATAGATGATGACGAATATAAAATTTATGTTAATAATACGAAACCAACAAAGTAATTGTTTATTATTTCAATAATGTTGTAACGAAAGAAAACTATGTTTACATTTTAAATCATTTTAATTTGAATCTTGATTATTCATCGTAATATATTCAGCAATTATGTACATAAAGATATCCTTCACCTGCGTAAAGTTCATAGAACAAAAGACCGCTATTTACAATACTCCAGGGGGGAGAAGAAATAGTCTCAACGGAGGAAATTTGTTTCTTACTTAAAAAAACAATAATAGAGGGGTGAAGCCGATCTTCTTCCGGGTTGCGGTTGTAGGAATGGGAAAAACTACTGTTTTTTTTTTTTTTTTTTGGTTTCGGTTAACCGGTTTATTTTCCGTTAATTTTTTTGTCCCTGTTATAACTGGTTATTTTTTAAAATCCTAAAACCGGGTAAAAAAACCGGATCTGAAGATAGGCTCGATTTTAGATTCGATGAGACTAAAATTTACCAAGTTATGAAGCTTTGAATTTCATCATCTTAGGCCAATCAACGGAAACCGATTCCTCGAGGCGTCTGTTGGTTGGCAGATCACTGAAAGAGTATTTACGAACAGATAAATATTGACCAATGGATTGATTTTCTTAAAAACAATATTCATAAAAAAAATGTCTGCAAACGGCGTTTATTATTTTTTTTATTATAAAAAAACCGAAAACCGGTTATTTTGAGCGATTAACCGCCAGGTTGAACCGGTTGTGAAAAAACCTAAATAACCGAAAACCAGTTATTTTCGCAATAACCTCCAACCCTTGGTTGCAGACGCCACTTGCAGTCGACTCTAGTGGGAACTTTGCAGTTTGGACGTTACAATGTGCATGTGTACTATTTAAGATGCATGTCATAATTATTATAGGGATCATTCATGCACTGATTTTATGCATAAAGTTTCTTCAAACAGGGCTCAAAACTTCTTCATAGGGCTAAGTGCAGGAACTTTTTTCCATTTATAACATATTTTACCGTTTGTTCTGTTTTTCGTACACTCTGGAACAGCCCCAAATGCTGTGTTTTCTTAATAGAGATGATAGGTTATTCAAATGATGGAATCTGATTTGAGGATTTGACGTTAAAGATGCAGGAAACTTATTTTTCAGAGGAATTCTGTTTGAAAAATTTCGACGAATTATTTAAATTTTTGTAAAAAAATATGTATGATGCCAATTCATTGGAGATAAATATAAGTTTCAAATGGGGTCATGCAAATTTGTATTCAGTTATAACTTCTCAGTGTATTTTTAAAGCATTTCTAGTTTGTGTTTTTTGTCCATTTTCTTGTTTCAAAACTATTAAAAATGTTTTAAAAAAATCTCTTTGTGAAAGCGAGTTGACGAATATGCTTTTATAGCACTATAATGGACTTGTATATTCAACGGCATGTTAATACTATTAAAAAGTATCTCCTAATATTTATGGCATACGTGTTTGATATTATATATTTTATGGTGAATGTGATTAATCGGTTATTATTAATACTAACCTCATAAAAAACTCGTTTATTATTAATAATAACTGCATAAAGATTCAGTTATTATTAATAATCGATTGACTGTACCATGTGCATTAAATCTACTTATGACCAAAAATTTTGATCGTTAACATCGCTACTATTGGTATTTTTGGACAAATAATTTAAAAAAAAAAAATATTTTAATTTCCCTTATGTTTCCTGCCTTTGAATTCTTTTTGGGATTTCAACTGCATAACCGAGGCTGCTAAAATAAAAACCATCTCTTAACTTCATAGTTGAGAGCTGTATCACGTGTTATTCCTAATATTTATGACCAGCTAACTGATTTTCAAAATTACAGAATTCTAAAATCAAGGTTTAGAGTTCCCCCAATTCTGCCCGACCACAGATAACGAAAAAAACTCGCCAATGGCGCGATAAGGTGTGTCTCGCGGTACCCCCTCCGCTCTCTCGAAGTCCATAACTCTCCGGCAACCCCGGCCGACTCCGGACATTTTTCCCTGTGGGCTCTCATTCGGTTCGCTCCGCGCGATCACAACAAAACGTGCGCGCTGCTTCCGAATTGCGCTCTCTCTCTCTTGGATTAACCACCTCGGAGCATGGGAGCCTGAACTTTCACCCCTGCCCTCGGGAATGTCGCGAGGGGTGAGGCATATTCTAGACGCTCCCCATTGGATGGCACAATATAAGGTAAGGCTCTGTTTATGGCATTCTAAAGAGTTTGGATGTTTATTTTCGTGAGGTTGGTTAGCCACCCTCTGTGCCGCTGGACAGGGGGTGTCATATTTTTACGGTGAACTTTTGTTACCCAGAGTGGATTCTAAGGCTACTTGCACACACACCGATTCGTGTCGACCGGTTTCAGACCGGTCTGCAACATTCCATTAGTAGTGTATAGAGAACAGTTGGAGCTTGCACACGTACCGGCGCCTACATAAAACCGATCGGCTGCCGAGAATTGCCACTGTAACCGCATATTCAGAATTTCTCTTTTGTTGTGCACTCCCATATTGTATAAATAGATTTGAGACATTTTTTATATTTGTTTTGCCTTAATCTTTTTATTTGTATTTAGACAGTAGCGAATCGTTCCCTAGTTTAACTAGGTTTTTTTACTTTGTGAAAATTAGTTAACTTGTTTTACTTTGTGTAAATTTATTAGAATGCTGCTTTTGCGAACGTTGATGCAGAGTGTTGTACTTTTCTATTTTAAATTTCGGACTAAAATTAAAAGGAGGGGGTCGAGGTATTGAAATTTATGATTTGTACAAATGTATATTTAGGTTTTATAAGTTCTTTCGAACTAAAACAAATTATAATTATAAATCGATCATATTTTGCTTGCGACGCTTTGACTTGAATTCTGATGTCTACCATTGTTTGTAAATAAGTAATAATAATTATCGTGCAAAAGAAATATTTTTTTTGTAACTTAATAAAAAATAGTGTGTGAAATGTTTTGGTATGGTGAGGGTTTTACTTTGTGGTTTTACATACTTTTATACTTTTTTTGGTGACATTTTTGTATTTCTAAAAAAAAAAAATATTCTCGAAAAACGTACATTTTTTCTGCTTATTCTAACGTTTTCTGTCAGTTTGTCTTTGAAATCCGCCTCATCATCACTGCATTTATCATGAAAGCTACATCTTTTAGTATTCCATGGGCTGTTATAGAATCACTGTTGCCACTTCCCTTTATAGACACCCTTGTATGAAGTAACGAAGTGAAATTTATTGTTAAGAATGGAGTCAATTGAAAATTGAATCGGTGGTTTTAGTTTCCTTTTGATAATCAGCCCATATCATGAATTATAAATAATTCTTCATTTGGGCTAATTAATTGACTGATTTTGTTGTATCTACGCCACTGGATTTAATTTGTCTTTAATATCGTATAGGTAGAGTCCCAGTGCCAGGCACTTTTCGGCGTAAGAACCAGTACCGAGTAAAACTTGAATTCCAGATCATTGTTCGGGGGAAAAAATTAGGGAAAAATTAAAAATATTAATAAAAAATTAGGTATGTAACGAGTATTCTTTATTCGACCCTTTTGCCGAATACTAAACAGGTATTCGGCCAAATAAAATTCAGGATAATAATTTTTTTAAAAAATGTGTTTTTAAATACATTTAACAAAGAATACTGCGGAATAACATTTCAGTAATTTATTATCAAAAAAATCTCCTAACAGTTTCTTAATTTTAAGTTGTTTAGCAGATATACAAGTGTATTTAATAATGTTATATATCAATGTAATGTTATGTTACAATGTTATTGATCAATGTAAAGCCTGATATTATGATGCAAGAATAAAAAATTTTGAGCATTTTCAGGAAAGAGTCTATTCCATTTGGTTTCATATATCACCAGTTTCCAAAAAAAGAAAAGCTAGCTATAAATTGTGCTTGCAGGAGTTGAAAGATATTTTCATGCTAAATTTGCAAGTCTTGGAAATTTTTCTTCATGCCCCCCCCCCCTCCACCAATTAAATGGATTCTCGGTCGTAGCTACAAGAAATTGTTTATCAAAATGGAATGGATTTTCTTCTCTGTTTGTCATTGTCAAATTCTACAATGAGAACTTTTTTTTTATTTCTGGGAAGCAATCTCAAATTAAAGAGGGTTTCTCATTCCTTATTTTTGGAATTCAGGTATTTAAAGTATTACAAAAAACACATCAAGGTGTTAGTTTTGTTAAATGTGAAAATAATTTAAAGAAATCAATTTTTAGTACTCTTTAATTTTTTTCATTTAAAATTTGAGAATTATTTTATTTAGTTTCAAAAGGGAAATGTTTTTATAAAGTAGATATTCGACCTGAAATTTGGCCGAATATTCGGCTATTTGACCAAATCAGTATTCATTGCATCCCTATAAAAAAATAAATAATTATAAATCTAGGGAGATGATGGCCAGACTGCAATTAATGAGCTCGGATGCAAATCTATGTTGAGGGGAAATATCCAACCGAGGTATCAGCTGACAGAGTTAATTGAATTTGTTTCATCCGAAGATTTAGGGTGGCTTGAGAGGGAGAGACCATTTTGTGGAGGAATATCCGGATATCCGTGTTTTCCGGCATTGGTTAGCTATTAGGGTTATCGGAATGGTTTTACTGTACTAATAAAAATATCTTGACAGATTATTGATGTAGTCTGCAACTGATTCAGTTGTGAGTGTATGACAGAGTTCCTGATATTCTAAGGAAAGTTGTTTATTTCTTTGGATAGTTTGAATTCTCTTCATGTTGGTTGTCGCAGATAGTCCCTAGGTTGGGGACTGCATACATTAAAATGTGTCTGAGGATTTGCTTGAAGATCGACTTTGTTAGATAGTGAGAAGATTTAGATTGATTTGTTTATTTTGCAATTCCAAATAAACAAGGGGGGGGGGCTTGAATCTTTCGCAATCTAGTCCCAATCTCCGTCTCTTGTTATCCAGAAGTAATGTCCTCCATTAAACCCCCATCATCGAGGAGTAATTAACGTGCGTAAAAACGACTCGGAATGTCTCCCAGGCCAACAGCCATCAGCACACCCTCCGAAAAGAACGGAGAACAAAGATGGGGCAAGGATGACCCCCGTCGTTTCATTTGCTAAGACGATAATTGGTGGGGTTTTGGATGGTGGTGTGTCTCCACCCGGGTATCGTTGCCAGATCGCTCTTCCATGAATACATGAATAGCAAGTGCCTGTTTACCAGCGAGGGTCCTCTTGCACAGCTTGCGAAGGGAAGTCTTGGCTCGCATTCGATCCATCAAAAGCGGAATTAATGGTGGGGATGGCTGGTAAATATCGAATGCTCAATTTAACTTCGGCGCGTGATATTTTTTGAATTATTCAGTAGTCTGCGTTGGTTGTCAATTCTACTCTTGTAGACCAATCATTTTGACCCACCATTTGGCTGCATACACCCAGACAAATAACGTAACAATCGTGGTCTTTAGATGTTGGTTCTTGTTTAAAGGTTCTTGTTTAAAGTCCATTGATGATAACGAAGCAACAGTTTATTCTACTGGACCAGAGGTTCCCAACCTGCGGTACGCGTACCCCTGGAGGTACGCGAAGGACTAGTTGGGGTACGCGAACTCAAAGTCGGTAATGGCAGACACAACACAATATAAGGGATTAAAAATGTTACCGAATTTTGTTCCCCCAAGCTCCTGTAAAAAGTAAAAGTTGTACAAGTCCTAAACCTACCCTCAAAATAAGAAAAAAAAAGAAAGCAAAAAGAAGTGTAACTTTTAGCTATCCTTATAAGTTAATGCGAAATTATTACAATACTGATTTTATCTGTTTTGACGTTGAATTTATACTATTGTAAAAATGGAATAAAACGTAAAATCAAAAGTAAGTCCTGCGAATGTTAAAAATTCCAATAATTTGACTCGGAAGCTCACTTAGGCCTTAACTTTGTGTAGACGGATGGCTGGAGGGGGGTTACACAAAAATAAAAAGACTAATCAAGGGGTATACGAGGAAAAAAAAGGTGGGAACCCCTGTACTAGACGTAGAAACATGAAGGACAGGACAAACAGTACATAGAGAATAAATGTTGAGACCCTTTGCGGTCAGCAACGTAAAAACAAAGCACTACACTTTATACAACTTTCCGTTGGAATCTCCGGCCTTCGCTCGCCGGTGTTCCCTCACCCCTTGAGTTCGCAACTCAATTGATTGGGGAAAAAAAAAAAAAAAAATCCCCGACCTTCGGGGATGGCAGCGCCCTCCACTGACGAGTGCGAATCCAGGAATCCCAACACTACAAACAATTTGACACGTTAACCCTTTCGCGTTCACAGTTGTGGTTTTGCAGTGAAACCACACATTGAGCATTTTTTTACTGCGCATGGGCGAAACGTATTGTATTTTTTTCTTTCATAATTTAAGAGCCAGATGTGTAGGCCAACTTATATAAAAATTCCAGCTCAATACCATTAGCATTCGCAAAGATATCGACATTTCAAGAGCTAATTTGCTTTTGATCTCTAAGGGAAACAAAATGATGAGTGTTCTTGCATTAATTGATATGTTTTGAAATTGAATCTTCTAAAGTAATAATGTATTTTATGAAGGTTGAATAGCCTAAATACTCACGTATACTTATAAATTAAATACATAATTTAAATTGCATTTCGATGGTAATATATTCGGAGGAAAAATAACCCGCTCCGTTCACTGTGAAACCACAAATTTCTTGAAAATAAAAAATGCTAAATTTTTTTCCTTCACATATATGTGATCAGCTACATGTCTAATACTCATTTTCGAAATAAATTGAGTAATTTTCAAAAAGAAACATGTAGTGAACTTGAAAGGGTTAACTGCCGGAATGTTAAATTTAAAAAATGGCGATTCTGTGCAGCCTTCTTTTTTGTTATATTTGCTGAAAGTAGCATAAAATAATCTTACACTATGGTTTTTTTTTATCTAACTCATGTAAAGAAGTAGGGTAACGCGCAAAGGAGTTACTCCGGACAGCCTTGGCATGCAGAAAAATCTGAATGATCTGGCTGCCACGACAAATAATTCTGGCACTGTGGCTCGCTCATTACGACCAGCACATGCGAACGACAGGCGTGAGTCAAAGTGCGTGATCGGGAGCCAACGTGTTAACAAGTAAACTGGTTTTAGTACTGGTAGAGTAAATTATTTTTAGTAATAAATATTATTGTAAATTGCCCAAAAATAGGAGAGAGTCTTGGATCAGAATGACGAACGAAATCCGTCTAAAAAGTCCTCGAGAAGCTTCAAACCGGAAGTCTTGTCTAGCTTGACTAAACGCGACCGTAAACATCACTGGCAAAAGCAAATTTTAAAAAATACAGTATATTGCCTCCTTAACTGTGTTATTTTCACAACATCTAATTAGACGGTCCCTTTCTATTTTTGGAATTTGCTGTCTTATTGATTCAAATACGAGACCATAGGGCACTTGAGTTGTTAAGGGATTACTCGTCTTTCTTTTATCGAATTGTAACTTCTATCAATGGCTTAATTTTAGTTTAATTAATTTTAATTTATGAATTTTTAAACTATGGTCTGGTACGACATTTTAAGAGGTTAAATGCAAATTTTCGTTTTAGGCAGCAACAGTGGCGAATCCAGGGGGGTCTATCGGGCTGCAGCCCCCCCCCAAGCTAAACCAAATTTCTTGATTTTATTTAAAACCACTACAACTTTTCGTTCCTAATTTTCATTTTTAAAAAATAATAATAAAATCGTGATAACATTGCTTTCTGGCTTGAAAATTTTCCTACCTTTCTAATCATTCCACTTGTAGTGTTCTTTACGATTCTTATTGTCAGGTGAGAAAAGTCTGTAAAGTTAAAGTGTTTTGGTTTACATAAGCCATGAGGTTTGACATTCGTCTCTACGATACAAAATTTTTATGATCACATCCCCCCCCTCCCAGACCCGAATCCTGGATTCGCCACTGGGCAGCAATAATGTAATATTAGCAAATGGCACCTACGAAAATAGCCAAAAATGATCAGCGTGGAAAGTGATTTAATAATTTGTTCTATTTTTTCTTATTTTAGTGTTTTGTTTGAAGTATTAAGTTAATTACACTTAAAGAAAAATTATATTTTCCGTTTTTTTTTTTTTTTTTGTCCTTTTTTCTTTGTGGTATATTGCTGAAAATTTTTCCTTTAAAACACGAGAGGATTTAAGCCTGAAAGTTGCAGACATAGCATTTGGACAAAAACACTCCGATACTCATAAAATGTAGATTAACTCCACGTATGAAAGAAAAGCTTTTCTATTCAATATGCAGAGTTTTTTTCCCACAAACCTGGAATTATTTTTCCCCCTCTTTTCTTTTAGACAGAATGAATTCCTATGTCTTCAACTTTTGCGTCGTAGAATATCATAACTGTCAGCATGTTATGTGGCCTGTGTCCATAAGCGATTAGCAGATTCGAAGGTATTGAAGAGGGCCATTAAAAAAGGCGGGGACTGGAATTGAATTTCATATTCGCCTTTTGACTGTTTAAAAGCGGCAGTTCCTACTTTTGAATGGAAATACTTCTAGATGGGACGTGTTGATAAATATGTGATTATTTATGAATTCCTCATAAATGCGCGATTATGAATGTGGCGTGTCTCAGTGTTTTTCGTCTGCATAATAAACCGGCTCATTTATTAAATTAATCCGCAGTGCAGTTGTTTGAATTATTAAACTTGCTTTGGCGAATTCGGCGAATGGTTTGTTCAGACATTCAAGTCTTTCAATGCATAGAGCATTTGTACGCTCTACAGCTATTATTTCTTTGTAATTATTGTTTTCATGCCTTACGAATGGAATTCGAATCATAATAACAGCTATTTTGTTATAGTTTTTTTCACATACGGAATATATAATTTGTTTATTGCAATTACAACAAATGCTAGACTGCAGTGATGAAGAGTTTCAGTTTGAGTTTAATTTTATAGATGGTTTTTGTCTCGTAGTTGTCTTGATTACAAGGCGACAACTGTGAAAAAAATTCTAAATTGCTTCCGGTGGCGAAAAAGAATTTAGCGTGCTGTTGAATTTTACTGAGAAATCATATGGTAATGGTAGTGGGAAGTTTAATGTTCTGAATTGGTTATTTTTGGTTTTATATTCTATTATTATTACACTAGAAGATTTGTGCCCGTCCAAGACGGGTTTTCAGCTTGCCAACAATATCTCATATTTGATTATTACAGATTTATTAACGAAAGTTGTAGAAGAAAATCGCCTGCACATAAGCAGAGTGCTTAAGAAATAAAAAAAAAAATCATGAAAAACAGAACTGATGACACTAACTTTCGTTTTGTTAATAACTACATTTTCAACAATTACTTTCGTTTTGTCCGGGTAAAAGTAATAATGAATGCAAATCTTTAAGTAAAGGGAGCTTTTCAGTATAAGAACTGTTAAAGAAAAAATATTAAATGCAAAATATATAAATATTCTATTCCAAAACTAAGTACGAAAAAGAAAGAACCCTTTTAACGAAAACGAGAGTAAAGATATCTGAGCCGTGGAAAAATAAATTAATTCTAATATAACTTCTATTTGATATTAACGGAGTTCGGCGTCAATGATTCAACATAAAAAAAGAAAAGAAAACGCTAAACTGAGCTAAAGAAAAAAACCCTGTCATAACTCCTATTTGATATTAAATCATCACCGAATCAGAACAGTATTCAGTGTGTAGTGTATGCTGATTTGTAGACAGACCGTCTGAATCTCTTTGACACGTAGCCAAACCAAACCACGTGACCGTCACCACCGCCATGCGTGGATAATTGTTATATAGATTTGGTTATTCATTTTTCTATGGAAACCGAATTGATAAGCTTTGTGATATAATTTGGTATTCTTAATTGTTATTTTTAACGTTACTTACTTAGCCTTTAAATAACGACAAACATATTCTATACAGTGTCGTTTGTTGAAGTGCGTTATAAAAGTTCGCTATATCGAAGCAGATGATGAAAGGAATGCATTTTCGCTTCTCTTTATCCTTAATGCGTGTATATAAATTCCGTGCCTGCTTTGCTATAAATAGCCGTGAATGAAATGACTTAGGAAAGGAAAGTGATTATCTGTAAAAAATGTCAACCCAAAACTTTCTACATTTTTTTGTGCTTTCATGTCTGCTACTTGCAGCATGCCTCTGTCGGTATCTGCTTTTTAAGTTTTTTTTCAGTGGAGAGGGGCTTTTCATTTTTTATTTTTTCCGTCGTTGCCGTTTTTCCGTCTCGTTAGTTTTCATTAGTCAGCTTTTCCTTTTTTTTTTAATGTCGTGCCGTTAAAAATTGTGTCTTAAAGTTGCTATCCGAGTTCCTTAAAAGTGATAAGACAACCTGAATTTTTAAAGGCCTTTCGGGAGCTGAATTTTAGAACTGCAAACAAAATTGGCCCGAACTCGCTTTATATTGTTATTTATTTCTGCCAAACTCCCTTTATTTTATGCGCCAACCTATAGTATGCGTATTATAGAGGGATAAAAAAAAAGATTGAAGTGTTTCAGAAACGACATACAAAAAACTGGGTGGAGAAGTTAAAAATGCTTATTTTGAAATAATAATAAAGTGATTAATTTTATGTGGAAACTAAATTGACAATGATCGCGCTAAGATATTTTATAAAGAAAAGAAAGAAATATATCCAACAAAGGTTATTGATGCTTTTTATAAATGCCTTTTGACAATTAGCCACTGAAAAGTTATATAATTCATGCTTTAATCGGTCTCAAATGAACTGATTTTCTGTGTAAGTATTGAAAAGAAAAATAGATAAGCCTGGAGGTCCCTCTTTGTTGAAATAACTCTGTAAACTAGAGTCTTCTCTGTAAAGCCTAACAGTGATTTTGCAGTATAGGTAGGCTTGCCAGATTTCTGAAATGTTCAACCGGGACACCGGAATGTCCCCCAGCGTCGAGGGTATTCAAGGGTACACACCCTTGACGGGTTTTTAGAGTGTTTTAGAGGGTAGTTTATTCTCAATGACATGAATAAATGGTTACTGATTAGGAACCTAAACCAGGGGTAATAATAAATGACACAAGCATAAAAATTTAAACATTTTATTTCTTACTTGTTAATATTTATAAGTTACTTAAGTAAGAACAAACACTTTGAATGAAGAATAAAAATTTGAACAATATTTACATGTACTTTTCATTGGCTGGGACTTTTTTTAGAAAGTCTTTTTTATTTGTAATCATGTCGCAAAAATCTTCACAAGCTATTCCGATATTAATTTTACATGTCATCAAGCCTTTAACTGTAGATTCCTTCATCAAACTCCTATCATCAGTCCATGCGTTGTTCATAAAAGCAAATACTCTCTCAACTGGTGCTGATGTCCCAGGTAAGCAGAAGGCATGGTCAAGATTGGCGAGACAAGACGATACGATGACAATATTATTTATTAGCAGACCATCACTCTTCTATAGTTTTCACTTTGCATACAGTACAGTGAAATAAATGATAAAGTAATTATCCTAAACAATCCTTCACAGTTAATTATTTTTAGACTTTTTTGGCCATCTATAATCAAATTTAATTTTTACCGGGACGTGAAGTAAACCGGCCGGGACACCGGGATTTTGTCTGAAAACCGGGACGTCTGGCAAGCCTAAGTATAGGTAAGGTTGCCATCCGTCGCGTATATACCAGACTGTCACCGTATTTTACTTACTGAGTCCCATATTACTATTTGTCCCGTTTTTGTCCCGCTTTCTACTGAATGGTAAGAAATATAACTTACTATTGCATATTTACAAGTAAGAAGCATCGATTTTGTCAAAAATGAGATTCTATTCAACCATTTTGTATATCTAAAAGATTATTTAGAGAAAAGTAATACCCGAAGCAAATTAA
>BGPR01000867.1:233836-254206 GCA_013235015.1 Araneus ventricosus
CCCCCCCCCCCCCCCCCCCCAGAGCCAAACCAGAAATCTTGATTTTATTTAACATCATTACAACTGTTTTTTCATAATTTCTCTCTTTAAAAAAATAATAAAAAGGTTTCAACATTGCTTTCTAGCTTGACAGGCTCGAAAATTTTCCTACTTTTCTAGTCATTCCACTTGTACTTGTAGCTTTAACACGGTCGAAGACATTTTTTGGCTAGTTATTTCATCGTAATTTTTATTAAATTATCGAAAGCATTGTATTGTTCTTTATGATTCTTATTGTCAGGTGAGTAAAGTCTATAAAGTTAAAGGCTTTTGGTTTACTTTAGCCTTGAGGTTTGACATTCATCACGACGATACAAAGTTTTTACCAATCACCCCAGACCGGAATCCTAGATTCGCCACTGGCAGAAACATCTGTTAAAATGAATCGATTTTCATGTTTAAGAATTTTGCCATTTTAAAAAGCGAAAATAAAATATGAGAGAGTTAAGTTGTCATATAATATTGAACGCTAGTCTAATACAAAAGGGAGAAAAAAAAAAACCCCGCTTTTTTTGTTTTATGTGTCAGTGCGATGCAGATGGATTTTTAAAAAATATGTATCAATTATTCCGAGTGAATTAATTTATGTAATCACTATAGTCTGTTTTCGAATCATTTGTTTACTTTCAAAATTAATAAATGTTTACGATAACAGTTTAATTATTCATAAACAGGAAGCGCCCGCTTTGTGAAAATGTTCTGGCAACTCTCCCCCCCCGAAGCCTCGTCATATTTATTTCTCCCTGTGATTCATGTAATATTGATCAACACTTTTTTCCAAGATTTAGTGTTCTACGAAGAGGAAGAAACTGTTTGGCTTTGCAGGCGCCGATTTGGTGCAATCCGTTAAGACGAAATCGATACACTCGTAAACTACAGACGGTGGGAGAGAGTTCTCTGCTTTTTTTGCGAAAAACCGAGTCTGTTTGCGTCCGCTGTGTACATCGCACTTGTGTTTGCTTTCAATTTAGTTTCATGTATCTGTTCGAACTGTCTTCCTCGTAGTCTTCGCGTCTGCGTCGAGTCTTCCTTTTACCTCCTTAACCCTAAAAGCCCGATTTTTTAAAATTGATTTTAAAATTTTTTTTTTTTTTTTGCTTTCATTTTTTGAATTAAACATGGGAAAAATACTTTAAAAAATCCGATTTTATTTTAAAGATGGCTTTTGGCTTAAAAACAGTTTGTTACTAGCTGACAACACTGGGCATTATTTCAGAAAAAAAATTTCCTTGACAAAATTTTATAATGTCAGACACAGATGAATGTTAATAAATAATAAAAAAGACTAAGGGAAGGAAGGACTAAAAAATACTAAAATTTCCCTCAACATTATAGAATAAAATATAGCAGTCTCCAGCGTACAAACAAAGCCAAAAAGATGCAGTCTCAAATGGAAAAACATCAACTTATTGGCATTTTTTATCAGCACTCAAGCTGCCATCTATATGTTGCAAATTGATTTAATAAAAATTTCAGTATGTATCCCATTGGCAACAACAGGCATTAGAGCTTCAGTCTTATTATCAAGATTTTAGAAGACAAAATTGGGTATGTTGCTTCAAGGCAACATTGGGAGTTTTAAGGATTTAAAACTGTGATGACTTGTATTGACATATGGATGGGGAAAATCTGAATGGGATGTAGCACTGTTTGAATTTTGATTCGATATGTAGTTTGAATCATTAAAATTTCCCTCGAATTTTTATCCGGAAATCTTTTATCTTTTGATTCTTTTCTGTTTTTAGTCGTGAATTAATTGTGTGGGGAGATTCACTTCGTGTAATAACTCTGTAGCAGTAATTCGTTTTAGAAATAGGTGAGTCAGTTGAAAATGTTCCGCGGAGAAACTGTTAGGTAAAACGTACCTACTCAACCTAACTCAAACTGTGAGGTAAAACGTAGCCATTTTAAATGTTCATTTAAACTGTTAGGTAAAACGTACGTAACCATTTTAAATGTTCATTCAAACTGTGAGGTAAAACGTAACCATTTTAAATGTCCACCATAACAATTGAGATGAAATACCAGAAACGATTGCGGTATCGAAAACAAATGCAAAAAGATTTAAATGGCCGTGAGAATTTTTTGTGTGCTTCTTTAGTACGTTGGTAAGAAATTGTTTTATTCCATTATCGACATGTATTGAAATATCAAATTTAAAAATATATATATAAAAAGTAAATTGTTACAAGCGTTTTTTTGTTGTTGTTGTTTCAGACTAGCGGTTTTTTTTTTTTTTCTGTATTGTTATACCATGCAGTGCATTCGCATTTACCAATGCACTTCTATGTATAAGCTCTAAAACGTAGAATCATGGCATTTCTAATGATTGATTGTTTCTAATGGCTGCCAATAAATATATCTCTTAACATTAGGTTTATTAAAAAAATTAATCAAACTCTGCTTGTTATACACAACTTCATTCATTTTAAAACAAGAAGAATGTGAACATTATCCATAATGTGACCATACGTCCCGTTTTTCGGTAGCCTGTCCCGTTGTTCCCAAGCACAGCTTCGGGACGCCCAAATGTCCCGTTTTCAGAAAGGGAGCAACCCACGATAACGACTTCGAACAAGCAGGCGCCAAAAATCAAACAATCCTACGGTAATGTCAAGTAGCCCAGCGATGACGGAAATAGCCCTCGTGTTGCTTCAAAACGGGACGTTAATATAACCTAACCTAACCTAACCCAGCGATGACGGAGCATGCGCTATACTTGTCAAACGTATGTTAGTTGGTCAGAAACCTGCTACCTCGCACTTAGTTCTAACTGCATTACACCGCATGAAGTGACAGAATGAAACACTGGGAATATTTAAACCGAAAGTCGTTGCGTGGAACTGTTCAAATACTTTCACGCCAATAATTTAAATCATACGAACTTTCGTATAATTATTGAAAATATTCTATGTCTGCCCGGCACTAATGCAGCCTTAGAAACGGTCTTTTTTCTTATGAATAAGTCGTGGACAAGCTAGAAAAGACAGTTGCGAGTCTCAATTTATAAAGCAGCGTTAATTAACAAAGTAAAATTTAAGAAATCCTGCCAATAATTTTATTCTTTTTTTAAATCAACACCAAATATACTGAAACAAAAATATGCAAGATCGCATGAATTATTTATTTTCACTTGTTTATTCCGATTCTTTTCATTAATAAATAAAAACTGAAGAAATACGTGTTTTCTTGCATTCGCATAATATGACCTAAAAATTAAAAAATGTCCCGTTTTGAGGGGAAAAACAATTGGTCACTTTAATTATCCATTTTACCATTATCTGACAACTCATTTCTTGGAATCCCAGAAACACTGAGCCTCGGCTCGTTGCCACCCGCCATACGCAATAACGTGATTCCGCTTCATAAACCCATTTATGTTCCTTTTCCAGAAAACTCCTCGACGAAGTTTATTGGGGACGTCAGGATGAGGAGTGGACGCTGGCCTTCATTTCCGTCCACCGATGCCCCTTTTTTATCCCCCCCCTACCGATCTCCTCGTACAGATCTGTCATCTTGTGGTCATTTCAGAAGGGGAAAACAAAAAGTGGTCGTGGCAAAAAAAGGACGTGGCCCGGGGAAAGGAAGCGGGGACTGCAGATACATAATTCTTTTTTTACATTTATATCCGTGTCTTGTGTGGAGTGGAGGAAGATGTGCAAGTCGGATCAATAAGCCTCGTGTGGCAGTCGCACGCCGAATGGAGACAGAAACTTGTTGCGGATGTTTTTTTACTCTCCCCTCAACTTCCTCGTATACTTGCACAATATAGCGCGGTCTGTTCATTTATCCTTAAGGCCGGCCATTCACTTCACAGACAAACCGGATATTTTGGAAAGCGAGAAGGAGAAAGCGATAAAAATCTATAGAAATGAGCCAAACGGCTTGTGGCAATTTGGCTACAGCAATCCCTAGAAAGGGAAAAGTAGAACCGTCATCCCCACGCCCGAAGGGATTCACCCTCAGATACCTTCTGATCCTGCCCCCGGCGGGTATGGATTTTAATCGAGCTCTAAGCCATGTTATGTTTGTATTTTATATGTTTTTGTCGTAATGGTGTGTATGTGTGTGTGTATTGTGAATAAATCAAAAAAAGGACAAACTGGATTATCATTGAATTTGAATATCAAATCGCACACATGGGAAGCCATTACACGGCTCGCCATGGTTGGAATTCCGTCTGGACTGAAATCGGAACGAAAAATCAGAGGAACCCTGAAAGAGGCTAGCGAAAAGAACAATGTCTTGAGTAGATTGAAGCCTCGCTTCGAGGGTAGCATAAATTAAAATCTGCTGACTGGGGAAAATCGAAGAGCGATTGACGAGCAGCTGTAGAGAGGGAAAGAAGATCGCTCCCCCCCTATTTTCATTCAGAGTTAGCGTCCTTTTAAATACAAGTGCATGGCGTGCCTGTATTTTTCGATTAAAATGGGTGAGGGGGGACCGGGCTTAGGACAAATGGCATGGCTATACTTCAAGTGAATGGCCTGCTTAAGCTGGACATTCTTGAGCGCTCCGTTCCACGCCAAACCCGGTCGTCAACTCGAAAATCTTATGAGAATTGGAGCGCGGCATCGGAAAGTTTGGATTTTCAACCTCTCTAGGTATCCATTTGGCTTGCTGGGCTATAAGTGCTGAAATGCGACCGGTGTAAATACGTGGAAGAGAGGGAGGGGTGAGGCTATCTCGCTCTAGAGCAGAGGTTCCCAACCTGTGGTACGCGAAGGACTAGTTGGGGGGTACGCTTAATCAAAGTTGGTAAGGGCAAAAACAAGAAAACATTAAGAATTAAAAAAGTAACAGAATTTTGTTTCCCCACGTTAATGCTAATTTAATAACTATACCACTTGAAAAGATGATTATTACAGATGTAATTTTTAACCATCATAATAAGTTAATGTGAAATTACTACAGTACGCGTTTCATTTGTTTTGGCGTTGAACTATTGTAAGAATGCAATAAAATGTGAAATCAGAAATAAGTCCATCAAATGTTATGAATTCGAGTCATTTGACTCTTAAGCTGAAATAAGTGATAATACCGGGTTTTTTTTCGTTATTTTTTTGTACCGGTTATAACCGGTTTTTTTTTTTAAAAACCGGGTAAATAAACCGGATCGGAAGATAGGTTCGATTAGACTAAAATTTACCAAGTTATGAATTTTTGAATTTCATCATTTTAGGCCAATCACCGGCAACCTTTTCCTCGAGGCGTCTGTTGGTTGGCGGATTACCGAGAGTCTTTATGAACAGATAAATATTGGCCAATGGATTGATTTCCTGTGAAAACAATATTAATAAAAAATTTTGTGTACAAACGATGTTTGTTTTTTATATAAAAACCGAAAACCGGTTATTTTGACCGGTTATAACCGCCAGGTTAAACCGGAGGTGAAAAAAACCGGAAACCGGTTATTTTCGCATTAGCCGCCATCCCTAGGTCTAAAACGTGGAGATTCGTCAAAATCTCGAGTTCGAATTTTTTGACGATTACAATACTTTCTCTTTGTGTACGAGCTAGTGAAAAAATGATGTGGCCTGAGGAAACGCAAAAACACATTTCTTTTCTGCACTTCTGTGTCTTGTGTGGAGTGGGAGGAAGGAATGGGATCAATAAACCTCGTGTGGCAGTAGTGAGGACAGAAAGAAACTTGTTGCGGGTGCTCTGCGGGCACCGCTCCAAATGGTCGGGGCTGCGGTTTCGATTTCGCGGATCTCGCTTTACTTCGCTGTGAGAGAAACCTGTGCACTGCGGAGGATGATCTCCTGTGAATGATGCAGAGAGGTTGTAACTAGTGAAATAACGTGGGATAGAAACTGGTTGTTGAATGAAGTTGCATTTGTTGGTGCGAGCTGCACCGCTCGGATTAAATTCTGAGAGAATGGTAGAGCCCATGATAGAGGAGTGCATTATTCAATCTACTTTTTACTGGTATTTCTTCAGAAATATCAGTAATTTAACTTCATTTTAAAACTAAGATTTAACCTGGCTATCAGTCATTCTCCAGTAAAGCCACAAAACGAAAGTGACGTTTAGCTAGGGTTACTATACGTTTTTTGAGACAGAAATTGAAAACCCCGAAACAGTTGTAATTTACGTGTCTCGCGTTTTGTTTTTAAGCGATTAGCCGTGTTGTTTTGCTTACAAAAGGTTTGTTTGTATAAAAATTAACAGAATATAAATAAAGTTGGTTTAAAAATATTTCTTGGCGTGCCAGATTCGTTTTTGTTGAAGTACATGGTTTATTTTTGAGGTGCCGAGTTTTGTATGCTCATGAGTTGCATTAATAAATCATATACTTTATTTATTTATTGAAAAAGATGAGCTTACGCATTTAAAATTAATTAATTATTTTAAAATTATTTTACCTTTAATCTTTACTATTATTTATGTAGAATTACATTTCTGGCATTTAATAATAATAAACAAATCAGACAAGTTTGTTACAGGTGGATTTTATTTGTATAAAGTGGGTGGGTGGGGGATCGCATTGTGTAATGAAGTCGTCTCTGTCATCCTGAGCATTAAAATGTTTGGTTAAGGTAATAAAACTAATTTCAGATGTAAATATAATCTCTTGTTTGGGAAACCGAGGAATTATTTGCTTAAAGGTGATCGAGCCTATGCCAGTAATGTTTATGCTTATATCGTCATCTTGTTTTTAAGGCTTTGAATTCGTGTTTATTTCCGAAGCAATTACTGCTTCAAAATATTTATGAAAATTATTTTGATGACACGAAATACAATGCATTTTCAGAACCGAACCGAAATTAGTTTTATCGTGTCATTTGTCTATTGTACTTCTTTATTTCTTATTTATTTAATATTTTTTATGTATTGAAATAGATTTACTTTTAGGTGTAAAAAGTTAACACAGCATAGAGTAAACAACTGACGGCAATTGAAAGCTTTTATAATCACGGAATTTCGTGATTTTGAGGCATATTGCAAACTGAAACAATGGATTTGTTTCCGGTATTAGTCGTCCATTACAGTTCTTTATTCGAAGAAAATGACTTACCCGTCGCGTTTGGAATGGATCCAAATTCCCACTTGTTTGGTCTTTTTATGTGTAAGGTCAACGTTCTTTAGTATATTATCTCTCTTAAAGCTATTTTGTCGATATATTTTTACTTTCTCGTTTACGAAGCATACAAAGTACTGTAATCGTCAAAAAATTCGAACTCGAGATTTTGACGAATCTCCACGTTTTAGACCTCCCCGAGGCCGAAAAACACAATTTTGGAATTTGGTCTGTCTCTGACATTTTTATTAGTATTGTTACGAATATGAAAACTCGCTTCCCAGCAATGTTAGTCTTATGGTTGGGAAGAGAGTTTTACAAGGTTAAGCATGGAGTGACGGGCAGCGGCTGTTCTCTGACCTTGGCGACAAATAGATGATTCCAGAAAATGCAACCCTTTTCTCGATATCTCTATTAGGAAAGGGAATACGTTTGAATATACGAGAAAACTCCATGTGACGTCACGGCCTGTCGGAGAGAGTATATAAGGACCGCGTTTGGATCAGAGGGGGTAGTGTTTTTCCACTGTAACGACTTCAGAGTTTCGTCTGCAGTGCGAGCTAGGAAGCTGAGCGCTATTGAAAGTGCTGTTAGTGTCGTTACTAGTTATTTGCTGACTGTTTGTGTTGCTAAATATCAAAGTGCTGAACTGTTATTATCCAGGGTGCGTACGGTCATGAAGAGTGCTTAAAAACTGCTTAATTTTTATTTTCGTTTTAGAAGGCCCTTAAAAGTGCTTGCTTTTTATTCAAAGTTTGTATAGAGTGCTTATTTTTTATCATGGTGCTTAAAAACTCATTATTTTTAAAAAGATGTTATGAGTTTTCCGAGCAAGAAAAGTAATTGAAATTTATGATTTAGCATTCTAATTTTGTGCCTCAAAATCTTGTTGCATAAGCATTTTTGGTTTATTTTTCTGCATGTAGAAATGTTTTCCTGTAACAAGTTAATGAGAATATATTCTAGTCATGACAGTAGGATAGGTACTGAATTTCTCTCCTGTATATTTTATTACTTAAATCCTGTTTAGTTAAAAGAAGAAAAAAGGGTGATCATCGGCATTAAAGATTTTGCGAGTCCTTACTTTCCCCCTTAAGGTGCTTACAAAGTGCTTACTTTTTTTCTACAGATTTGAGTACGCACCCTGTGAATTGTTGTCTGTTTACGTTGCTGATCTGTGCAAGAACTATTGTTTCCTGTACCTGTGCTACGTGTTTTTCTGCCTATTTGTGAATAAGCCTTCATTCTCCATTATCCTGCGTGTTGGACTGTTTACACCATACACCCACAGGAAGAGTTTTGTAACAGTATTAGAGACTTATGCGTCCACAACATCAAACTACGTACAATAAAGCACCACCTATACGTATGGTTGCCATACGTCCTCACCGTATTTCACCACTCAGTCCCGTATTACTATTTGTCCCGTTTTCTCCCTAAACTTCTGCATCATTAAAATTTTAAAATGACTTGCGCCCAATTTTATAAGTATGTGAAAGAACAAAATGATATAATTAAGAAAGTCAAATCAACTTTAAAATATGGCTGGGCTAAAAAAGGATTATTTTTTGCCTAGTCTTATTTTATTGTTCGTCGTTTTCATTTTATTGCATTGCTTAAACTTGATTGATTTTTTTTATCAGAGTAAAATAAACATTAGCTACCCAGTTTTTTTCAATTTCAAGTCATTTTTCAAATTCATGTCACTTTTTCATTCATTTCATGTTTTATTTATTTAGCACTTAAACGTCCCGTATCGATACTTGGCAATTATGGCAACCCTATCTATACGTCTTTCCAGGGACTGACGTAAAGCGGTGTATAAGTGAAAAGACGTGTAATCGAAATTTTACTAAACAACTTTGATTATTACAAATTTAATGATACTAATGCGGATTAATTTGAAAGTATTAATTTTAAAGATAGTTCTAGTGTATATATACTTATAAAAGGCAATGTGTGCGTGCGATGTCCAGACGAATCTATTGCACTCACAACCATGAAATTGGGCACACAGGTAGTCGAAAAGGTGGCTCAATGCACCTCGAAGCCGGAATTTCAAAATTCAATCTAGAAATTTTTTTTATTTAATGTTTTGTATTGTTTTGGGTCATTTTGGGAACGTGTATGTCTGTAGTATCTTTTCTAATGATCGTTGAAAAACAATCCATACACCATCGGATAGAACAAACAATTTTCGTTCTATTAAAGTTTGTTTTGAGCTTCAAACGTAATTTACTGAATTTTGAGAAGTTTTTAAAAAATAGTCAGTTTTGCTATCGAAATTTTATTTTTGTTTTTAAATTTGCTGCATCCTACGTTCTCATAACACTATTATTTTCAATTTTTTTCAGCTTATAATTGGGACGGTGCTGTCGGATTTAAAACAAGAACGGTTAAAATATCTTTTCCCGTTTTTTTTTTTTTAATTAATTTTTTCCTGGTCAGTTGAAAGCTATTTTTTCTCTAGAAAGCATTCTCCCGCGGAAGTTTCTCAGGAGCCTTCCCAACATACATTGTTGCAATTTTATTGGCTGACGGTGCAGAGCTCAGGATACGTCATAACTTTCAACTGAATGACTTCGATTATTATTTTCGGCAGTATCCTAACGTGGTTGTCTCGCATATTTTGCTTGCTGTATAATAGTCATTTTCACGTTGCAATTTTTTAATATCGTTTCGGATTAACGTACTCTGTATTGTTCTTCTACAGTTGAAATGTCTTTATCGCTAAGCAAAATAAGCGGGAAAATCAATAATGTGTATCTTTTGTTTTGTTTATAGTACTTTTTCATGTCTGTGGGTTTTTTTCCCTTCATTTTGTTGAAGTCCTGATTCCACGGGCAACGCCGTGCGCGTACTGCTAGTTATTAAATAGTATTGAAAACAATAACGAAATTTCAAAATTAAATATTTATCACAAAAGTGAGAAAAATCATGCCTTTATTGCTTATCTTGAGTACTAATTATACACAACTTACACGATTTATTTACATGCAGGGAGGTGTTCAATTATAAACATCTTGAACCTCATCTGATGTGCTGATTGTTTATTATACAGCATCGTAAGTCGAGTTAAGTTTATTGAATGTTTTTCGGTATTCTTTTGACAAAAGAAATGAGTTCAAGGCTTTTTAATGGAGTTCATTGCGCCTTTAAAGGAAGGTGGAATAACTTCTTCGTCATCGCTTAAATTAGCACCAGACAATTTTGTCTTCTATTAATTTATCCATTGTGAATAATTTCGAAGTTGTGGTGTCTTCATCACAGTTCACATACTAGAAAGGAGGAAACTTTCACATTTTAGAACGGGGGAAAACGACATATACCGAAGCTTTGCGTCTTATAAACGAAACACTTTACCATTATAATGAATACGAATGAATCGGGATTGTGATGAAAAGACGTATGAAGGAGAAACGTATAAACGGTTGTTTACTGTAAATGAAAGAACACAGATTCAAGTCTGATTTATTGTTGTTGAAAGTAATTGTATTCGGAAGCAGCCTATGGCCAGATTACTTCCGGTTCTCACACCTTCGATCGAAAAAATCGAGGGAAATCCACCGATCAATTATATTCTGGGAAGCCGAAAACTGCGTTTCCTAGACGTTTTCCTCGCAACTAATGGCACAGCGTTTATCTTGGGAAAAATTAAAGGCATTTTTAAGAAAAATTCGCCGTCTTGCGCACAGTTTGCCGCTCCGATGACCTTAATTTCGTCCGAAGCGTCTAATCTTTCGCGAACGCTGTCACTTGCGAATTAAGATAAGCTCCGTGCGAACGACTTCTGAAGTTACGGCGTCGCGGTTGCAGCGAGAACGGCATGCGCCACTTTTTTATGTAAAGGTTGCGCCGCTGTTGCCACCGTGATTTTGTATCTTATATATTTTTTTTACCGTCCACACCTGTCTGCACGACAAGGAGCGACTTAAGGTAGCTTGTCGGCTGTTTAAATGTTTAATTGCTTTTCGTTTTTACTTGCATGCCCGAAAAAAGTATCCAGATCTTTGGGTTTTTTTAGAGGACCAGGTAGAAAGAGGGGGAAATAAATTGTTTCGAGCGCGTCGACTAAAAGCAAATAAGAGGTCTGTTCTGTCCTTTTAATTATGTTTGGCTTTTGTTTCCTTAATCTCTTTTTATGGTTGACGGTTTTCTGCTGTCTGCAATTACCTCAAAAGCGGCCCGGAAGGTAATCGGACCGGTTCGATCTGGCGTGTGTCAACTCTTGCTGAGACTAAACGGCGAAGTCTGTAATTTTTGAGTTTATGACTTTATAACAAAGAATATGTTTTATAGGTGGACCAAAAGATTGCAAATAACGGAAGGACACTTTAACCAAAAAGGGAAAACCGTCTGACAATTATTATGGTATAACTCATTTAAAAGGCCAATAAACGTTTTGCTGTGCGATTGGAGCGAATAAAATAGTTATTAATTTGTCTGTGAAAGCAAATACTCAGAATGATCATGATGAAATTCAACTTTCTTATTTGGTGTTTTAGAATATGTTTTACAGATAGTGTTGCCATACGTCCCATATATACGGGACTGTCACCGTATTTCACTGCTCAGTCCCGTATTACTATTTGTTCCGTTTTCTCGATACTGGCAATACTAACTTTCTATTCAACCAGTTAGTATATCTAAAAGATTATTTAGAGAAAAGTAATACCGATCAAAACTGCTAAGCAACTATAATTGAGAATGGAGGAGAAATGGATGAAGTTTTTTGCAAATACAAATTATATTGATCTGAAGTCATGTCTAATAGGCTATGCGAATACTTATTTGCCATTCCAGCCCACAATGCAAACGTGGAGAAAATGGTATTATTAAGAAAATAAAATCAACTTTAAATAACGACTGAGCTAAAAAGGATTAGTTTTGTATCATTTTTATTATTCTACGTGTTCATTTTATTAGATTGCTTAAATTTTATTGATTTTTTTTTATCAGAGTAAAATTAACTATTATCCACCCGCTTTTATCGTGTTTTATTTATTTAGTAACCAAACGTCCCGCATCAATGCTTTGAAATTATGGCAACCCTATTTACAGGTTGGTCACTTCCTTAACATCTTTAACCTTCCGACAGTTCGCCAGCCCCAACCACTCTACTGATTTCGATAATTTTTATTTCATATGAAAGCTTATGACGTCTAGATATATCATCAAAGGTCGTCTGCACCCTACAACCCGCCATTTGCGAACGGAATCGAAAAAACATATAGAGAATGTATGGTGGAGAAATGTTTCCTGTGGCATTCATCAATTTTGAGGAAATTTCACTTTTAAAGTTATAATTGTGTAAATTTCATAATTTGCCTCTTCATCTGCTCACGAGTGTATGCCTCTGCAATTTCCCTGTGCTATTGGTGTTTTGTCTTCAGCGATTCGTAACGGCGCTTGGTTGCTTTCATCCATCAATATTTGTAATTGCATTGTTTCGTTGTTAGTGGTGCTTTAATGCACGTCATCCTGGTCGGAATTCGCTGACAGAGCATGCTGTTCTCATATTAATGTGTTGTCACTTTCTCTCGGTGGGAATTTAGCTCACGTTTCGTCATGTAAAGTTATGGCACCCGCTTCGCAAACAGAGGATGTTTAGTTAGTCTGAATTTTTCCTAGATGGGAATTTGTGCGCTTTTTAAGTACATAAATATATGTGATCAAACACCTGCGATTTAATTTCGTCAACTTTCTGGAATTTTTCGCCCTGGTTCAACTTGCCCATGTGTTAATTGTTGAAATTATAAATATTGGGGAGAGGTAGCTAGGAAATTTATAAATATACTGATGCAAGGTAGAAGCCCAGAAATAAAATTTAAATTATAATATATATTGAACAATTAATTAATTCTGGGTACAAAATCAAATTACACAATAATAAGCCATTCTTGCAATATTGAAATAATTCACCTACCTTTGCTGACCTGAAAACCCTTGCTACATAATTAAAAGTTCATTTTCATATAGTGGTAGTACAATGCTAAAAATAATTAAACAAAAACAATTTTATAAAATTTTAAATAATTTTTTTATTTAACAATTATTGATATTGAAATTAATTACTGCCATAAAAATTTAGATATATGCATAATATTTGATGCACAGAAATGAACATTTATCAAACAGAATAAAAATTAAAAAATTGTAGCTACACAATAGCACTGCAGGCCTAAGAATTATATATCAGAACACAAAGTAAAAAAAGACAACCTAAATTTGATAGAGATGTAATGATGAACATTTTTCACTGCAACATCACAAACACTTCTTGAAATGATGAATATTACTTAAGAAAAAGTGAATTTTTTTTTATATTCACTTAATGATATTTTTGAGGTATTCAACTTGCACATTTTCGCACCTTCCTCGGCCATACCTCTAGGCCTGCATCACTCATTCAAAAAATCAAAATCGGAAAAAGCTGAAGATGAGAACAAAAATGTTGAGCAGGAATAAACGTTAAAAAGATGATCACGATCTCTGTGATTAAGAGTACACACCACCACGATGAAAAATAAAAATGCTGTAGGCATTACCCACACTGCAGATCCCGCAAAAGGTGATGATCATTGAAAATCAGCGTTCATGGATTGTTCCGGCATAAAGAAAGAAATGCTTTCTTCACAACAGCACCTTAATACAATAGATTGTTCCGGAATAGTGTTGTAGAGAACTTTCCATCACGTCCTTCAAAGCATTCATCACCGAGTTTCTTCATACTGCATTCTTTTAGGAATACCAATGAAGAATAATAAGAATCTTCAGCTTCAGACTCAGGAATATATAAAAAACATTAACGGAAATTTTAATCAGAGGCAAGACAAGACAAGACCCCAGGCCCCACCGGCCCTGGGAGCCCGCAGCTGGAACAACACCAACCACTCAAGCTACCCATCACAAAAAAATTCAAAAAGTAACGGAAAACGATTCCAGATACAGACGCCTAAAGACTGATGACGCCAAAAACTTACGCGAGCCAAGATGGCGAAGAAATAGTCCCGTTGCAAAATTTGAATTTAAAAATTAATAAAGTTGAAACCTTAATGGAAACAACAACAAAAGTTAAGACAAATAATAATTAAATCGAAAACAAAGTAAATAATTAAGTAAAATTTAGAAATTAAATGAAACGGTTAAAATTAACGTTTGAATTTCAAAATTAGCCAAAGTTGCCACAAGAAAATAAAGAAACTTTAGTGGCGAAGAATTAAATTAATTAAAAATACTGACAAAGCCGAAAAAAAAGATGTTAATGCAATATTTGCAATCTAACACCATGCAACCGTTGAATATTGCACTTCATTTTACTGTTACTTATAATTTAGTCTTAAAAAGTCCTTGACGAGTGTTGGACTTGACGAACCAGTTATATCGTAAATAATTATGCGTTGAGTATCCTTTTGTCATTGTTGAATTTGTATGAGATTTTAATGTTTTTGTCTTGCATTTTATTTTTTAGGTGAATTTAAACAGCCATTTATGAAACAAGTCTTGGACCTTTACATAAATGTTTAAATATTTATTTATATGAGCTGTCTGTCTTTCTATGGTTTTTAATTTTTTAGCAAGCATTTTTTAGCACCCTCTATATACTTGCTTCATACATAAATTGCAGGCGTAGATGTATTTTTATTCCTTTTTTAGGTTTTTGATTATATGCTACATTGATGCCAGTCAATATTACAGACTGATTTGTAGCCGATCCTTTTTTCTACACAAAATGCATGTGAATTCCTTGCTTCTCTTAATCGCTTAAGAACCGAATTATTTTGAAAACCTACGTTATTTAGAACGAGTTAACTCTGGTGAGATCCTTACGCGGTTAAGGTTGAGATTTATCCCAGATATAAAGTCTGCATACGCGCTACCAGTTTGATACCATTTGATGCAAAAGAGGTACGGCATTTGATTCTCTGCGAGGCTTTGTTATCAGTGACAACTCAAATTGACAGTGCCACGGACGACCGAATCACCGTCGAATGACTTTATTTGTGTTCCTGTGCTTCTGTGCGATATTAACCCCTTAAGTCTCGCGTCCGTCATATTGACGTGCATCGAATTATCGCATTTTTAGGCTTATAAACTGAATTTTGATCACTAATTAGCTCTATAATTTGACACAAAAATTGCGTAGAATCCATAAGCAACTCAAGTATTCTGTGCCTTCTTGGATGAATGAAAACGACAGCCCCTTTACAAAACAGGAGGGGTCATCTTATTAGATAGAAAAAAAAAAAACTTACTTTACGGGGTTAAACACAAAGCTTCATCATAGAGAATATAGTTTAATGGTGTTAACAACTAAATTTTGTTCAACTCTGTGAAATACTTGATGTAAATTAGAGTCATATTCCGGACTATTTAACTTGAAATAATTACTGCATCACGTATCATCGTTGCCTGTGATCTCGACCATATGCTTATGTCCCTGTTGGCTCCGGATACAGCCTACAAATGAAGCATTTGCTTCATAATATTTTCATGCTATTGTATTGTTCGGCATGCTCTTCGTTAAGAGTTTGTCAAGTTCCTCAATGCCTGGCTAGTTCCATTCATTATGTCGAATGTGCCCAGTTCGTTATCAGCGAGTAGAACTCAATGTTGTGTATTGCATTGTTCTGCATACTCTTCGTTAAGAGTTTGTCTAGTTCCTCAATGCCTGGCTAGTTCCATTCATTATGTCGAATGTGTCCAGTTCGTTATCAGCAAGTCGAACGCCATTTCGTGTATTGCATTGTTCGGAAAACTCTTCGTTAAGAGTTTGCCTAGTTCCTCAATGCATGGCCTGTTCCATTTCGTGTATTGTATTGTTCGGCATACTTTCCGTTAGGAGTTTGTCTAGTTCTTCAATGCCTTCCATTCAATATGTCCTTCCATTCATTATGTCCTTTCATTCATTATGTCGAATGTGCCCGGTTCGTTATCACCACGCAATGTCGTGTATTGCATTGTTCGGCATACTCTTCGTTAAGAGTTTGCCTAGTTCCTCAATGCATGGCCTGTTCCATTTCGTGTATTGTATTGTTCGGCATACTTTCCGTTAGGAGTTTGTCTAGTTCTTCAATGCCTTCCATTCAATATGTCCTTCCATTCATTATGTCCTTTCATTCATTATGTCGAATGTGCCCGGTTCGTTATCACCACGCAATGTCGTGTATTGCATTGTTCGGCATACTCTTCGTTAAGAGTTTGTCTAGTTCCTCAATGCCTGACCTGTTCCATTCATTATGTCGAATGTGCCCGGTTCGTTATCAGCAAGTCGAACGCAATTCCGTGTAACTACCTCCGATAATCGAAGACTCCCCACGACGAGAACTGAGGGAGGAGAATTTGGCGAAATCCTTGTTCCGCCTCCTGAAGGAAGTGGAAAACTCTCATCATTATCTAATTACGTGAACGCTCATCTAAAGCAGAGAGAATAACGCTTGGCTGATAAAAGATATTTTTGCTCCGAAGAGAAGCGAGTTTGGCACGCTTTTAGAATTTTTATCTAATCTCTGAGAGTCGAGAGTTCCCGAGTGTTGTGTTTTTATTGCGTCTAGTGTGAGATTTTGAAGGTTTTGGAAACCATCCATTGTGATCTGCGTATCGCTGTGTGGGTAGATAACTTATCAGGGCGAATGTTGTAAAAAATTAATGGTTTTAATGGAGTTTTTTCATGAAAGTTCTGTTAATAAAAGTTCATCTAGGGTGAATGATTAACTAAACAGATTAAACTGCAAGCTGGTGGTTGATTAAAAAACTCTCAAGGCATGACATCATAAAAAAAATCGCATTTCAAACTTGAATAATGCCTGTTCGTGTCTTGTACTGGGTAAAATATCACTTCTCTTACTTTCGATATAGTTTTTTTTATTGATTGATTCAAATTAATAAAGTTCATTTAATCGAACTTTTAAGAATGTACACGAAGACTGAAGATAATGTCTCTCGTAGCTTTGGAACGTCTTCAGATGACGAGAAACCAAACCTGAGCAAGACTTGAAAAACGTCTTTTTTCCAAATTTAATTGAGGAAATAGGAAATTCGATTTTGATAACATTCATTTATGTATAACATGAAATGCCTATTGCGTTCGACTGTCACATATTTAAACTTCCCATTTAATTCTTCCACAAAGAGAATATTATGGTGCGAAATATTTTTTTAAAGGCTTTCCATGAACATTTATATCGCTGTTCATTCTAACGGGATGTTTTTATATGATGACAATCACAATCAATTCGGTCACTGCCTTACAAGAAATTGAAGGAATCATTTCATTAATGATTATTGTGAGCATAATGCTTTGGATACTATTTTGGAAAAAAAAAATTATAAATAATTATTATAAATTCATTCTGTGAAATTTTTTTAAAAATTTTATGTTGGTATTAATCATCGGAGTTGCTCTAAGCAATGAACACTTGCGCATAAAAAAAATATAGATGGATTTTTTAAATTGTGTATTTTAATGAGGTGAATGTTTTTACGAATTAATTTGATGAATGTTTGAATTTTTATCGTTTTCAACACAATTTACTGTTGTTTTCGAACACATATCTTTTCATTATTGCTTCATTCCGTGTTCTTAACTATTACATATTGTTTGTCTTTTCTTTGTTTTGACGGCTTTGTTTACACAAAACTTGCTAAAAGAATTCAAACTTGTTTATTTTTTCAATCAAAAACGGATCGGTGAATTTCTTTTGCTTTCTTATTTATTCCCCGCTTTTCCGGCGATTCTTCTTCAGAATTCACTGAAAACTGCCAAGACTCTGCTTCCCTCGCGGGCTGCCGTTGCGATTACCGCCCCTGTTTGTGTGACATTCGAAATAGAAAGCGAGGAACGCCCTCCCCTTAATGGCCCCACTGTTTTTCCATTGCACTTCTCTTCCTTTGTTCAGTGACGTCATTTAAAAGAGAAATTGTGTGTCATTCCGCTTTGCCGACACCTGTGGGTTCTTCATCTCCACGCCTCGCCTTATGGTGCACTGCCTCCCCGCAACTGTTTGGTTTTCGGGGCAATACAGGTTTCTACGAAAAACCTTGAACTGCGCCGGAGATACACCTCCCCTAAATTAGACCCAAGACTTTTACTTTCTCGTATACGAAGTATAGAAAGAAAAAGCATTATAAGAATAAAAAAAATTCGAAGTCGAGATTTTGATGAATCCCCACGTTTTAGACCTCCCCGAGTCCGAAAAACACAATTTTGAAGTTATATCTGTCTGTCCGTGAACACGGTAGGGCTAGAGGGATGAAATTTGGTATTTGATCTTTACACATTATTTGTAGGTTTCTATCAAATTTTGGATCAAGTCTGTCTGTCCATGCTCATGGGAACACGATTAGGTCCGTATCAAATTTTGGACCAAAGCCGTCGAAGGGCTGACTACATACTTTTGATCACGATAACTCCTGAACTCTAAACTTAGTTAAATAAAAATTCATATGAGGTCTGATAAAATTAATTGTAAATCCGTGCCCAATTTTCGTTTCACTGGTTTTAAATTTCAGTCTTTTATATTCGATTTAGCTGGATACTTTCATTTAAACTTAACAAATTAATTTTTTTTCTAAAGTGCAAGAGTTTAGATGAAACTATTCTTGGTCAGAATTATTTTCTTTCGTTTCTGGTCAATAATTGGATAGATAAATCAAATGAAAATAAAAAATAAGTTTAATGAAAATACGTTTTTATTAGTGTACTAAAGAGTAGATTTTTTTTAATTTTATTATCTTCTATTTTGTGTCTATAATTTATTGTTAGAATTATTATGGAATCTTCAATCGATGTTGCCGCCTTTCGTTTGGAATCGAAATTTAATAAATCGATTAATTGATAAGTAAATTTTGGAAAATATTAAAGCAATCACAAAATTTCTAATTTAAAGCATATATTATATCTTAAAACGTATGTTTGTTTCAATTATGTTGCGCCATTTTTTTTTAAAATTTGTGTGAAATCTCTTTTTTATGTTTGTTATCTGTAAATTCTACCATTTACTTCGTTTTTTAAATTTATTTTCATTTTTTAAAAAAATTTTGGGAATCACATTTTTATCAATTTATATTTTGTTCTTTTTATTGGCAACGTTTAAATTGTTGAGATTTAAATTCTCCTCCAATATTTGATGTAAATTTTGGCCACACTTTCACCATGTCTGTCTGTCCGCTGGAACGTTCTCCTTCGGGAAAGTCGACCTGCGCTCTGAAACCTTACGGTTGAATCAGCTCTCCTGGTATTTTCATTTTTAAAAATTTTTTGGGTATCATAATTTTATTAATTTATCTTTTGTTCTTTTTATTGTCAACGTTTAAATTTTTTAAATTTAAATTCTCCTTCAATATTTGATGTAAGTTTTTTCCACACTTTCACCATGTCTGTCCGTCCGCCGGAATGTTCTCCCAGAGAGTCGATCCGCACTCTGAAACCGTACGGTTGAGTCGGCTCTCCTGGGTATTCAATGAATGAATTTAAAAAATATCAGAGAAAGTGAATAAAAAATCGATTACAAAATATCATCTTTTACAAACATGAAACAAATCAACTTAAATAAAAGTGCGCGTAAAAAAAAGACCTTTTATCTTATTTGCTTTCTTTCCTACTTAGTATGCACCTGGGAAAGCTCAGCAGGGAACAAAGGCTTTGAAAAAAAGTCTGTTCGCACTATGTCTTTCCCACATCGTTCAGTTGCCATTTTATTGTTATTATTGCCCTCAGTCCCAGCCCTCTCTCGTTCTTCCAAAAAACACGTTACTCGAGTGCACCGCGAAACGAGATACACCACCCCAGACACTCTGGTAATTTAGAACAGTAATTAAAGTCTAAATTGCGTTCACTCACTGTATCTGTTACTTCGTATTTCATCTCCCAACTCAGCCCGGCGCGAGTCTGGTGTGTCATCTCGGCTCTCTCTCTGCCCCCCCGCACCAAGCTGTCCGCAGGCGTCGACGGATGTACAGCCCCATTTCGTGTCATTTAACACCCCCCTCTCCCGCAAAAAGCCCTCTTATTTTTACCCCTCTTAGGGGGAGGATGGATTAAGTTGACAGCATTACTTGGCCAAATGAAACATCCATTCTATCTCTCTCTCTCTCCATCCTCTGGATTCGTTCGTGATCAGAAGAATTTCGGCGTCCACCCTCCCTTTGATTGGTCCACCCTCTTCCGCTGGTGATTGATCAAGAAGAAACGGTCGTTCGGCTGATCTGGTGGCTCTTTTGTGTGTGTTGGGAATGAGGATGGTGGGTCCCCGCGGTATTTATTGCCGTTTGTTTTGGTAGGGGAGATGGAGTTTTCGGATGTAGTT